>CANYCX010160473.1:0-17278 GCA_948193385.1 Breynia disticha f. nivosa
GGCCGGACCGGAACCGGCCCGGCCGGACCCGCCGGTTCACGGGCCCAAACCGGCCCGGCCCGGAACCGGGTCAAACCGGTCCCTGGGCGGGCCGGTTACGGTTCACCAAATGGTGAACCGTTGAACCGGCGGTTAAACCGCCAGTTCAACCGTTTCTTTTTTTTTTATTTATTTTTTTATATTCCAACATTTTTCTTAATTATTTTATTATTTTTTTTATTTTTTCAATTAACTAACCCACTAACTCTATTTTCTAAACCACTAACTCTAACAAAATAATAAAATAATATTTTCTCTCTCCCAATAACACTAATTCCTAAACCACTAACACTAATTTCTAACACACTAACACTAATTCCTAACCCACTAATACTAATTCCTAACCAACTAACAAAATAATAAAATAATTTTTATAATTAATAAAATAATAAAAAATTTAAATATTTTTTTAAAACATAAAATTAAATAATTAAAAAAAAAAAGAACCGAACCGCCCGAACCGGCCGGAACCGTCTGCTAGACGGGCCGGTTACGATTCGGGGGTTCCCCGAACCGTGAACCGGCGGTTCAGGCCCGTTTAGCATGTCTACGTGTGAGTTTAACAGCTACTTTTCGGGACCAAATAAAAAGTTTCACAACAAAGACAAAGAATGTATCATCGTAATATTTAAAAAAAAAATTATATCTATAAAATATTCATAACACACATATTTAATTATTATCTAAAAGTATATATTTTCGTTATTTATTATGTTTTAAGATCATTATTAAGATTTTTATTAATGTAGTGGCATGCTATCGATCAAACCATCGGCCTTGAACTATTTATTGGAACTGTGGACACTGATAACAGTTGTTGAATCTAAGGAGTCTAAAGAAGACACAAGTGAGTTTGTCATATATCTATCCAAAATTTTAAGTCAATAAATTATAGTCTATAATATTTATAAATCTTTCTTACACTCTACAACTCTTTGTGTGAAATCCGCACTTGCGTCTTGATAATGTGAGCTATGGAGAAGAAAGTTTAAGTTAATAGTTATGAGTTAGAATCATATTTTTTTTGGTTCAAAATTTTTTCAACAATTATGGCAATTTGACAAAATTATGTTGATGCACTCCTGTAACTAAACTCTATGGAATCCCAATCCATATTGAAGGGGAAATGAATAGTATAGCATATATGCCAATTTGATTTCATATTTCAATCACTCTCCTCCCATTTCTTTTCTTCAATAGTTACGTACACATGCCTATCCATATCACTAATATTACAACTTATTTTCTTGTTTGTGCCAATGTGGACAACATACCAGATAACCTTAGATTTCTACATCGTTTTAAGGATTTTTTTTTCCAAGATAAATATGTATATAGTAGACTAATTTAAACCAAAGGTTATTAATTTTTGGATCTTATTTTAATGAACTCTTAAATTTTAAATTAATTTAATTATACAATTAATAATAATTGTATCAAAAGCTAGTGATATTAATGTGTGCAAGTCCTTATTAATGTTTATTTGCAAAATTCAAAGTTGATTAAACCTTCTTTTTTTTTGTCAAGTATTGATTGAAATTATAAGTTTATATGTATTTTTATGTTTATTTTATATTTCTTTTTAATCAAAATTTAGTAAAAAATTAACCTTTATCTCATTAATTTGAAAGATTTATATGTTATTCGATAAGTAATTTAGTAAAAACTCATTCTCGCCTCATCTTTTAGAGATAAGAATCTTTTTCTATTCATAAAACATATTTTTTTCACAATTATTATATTTAAAAATATGTAATTTATAATATAATCATATAATTAAAAAAACAATATGTTGGTGCTTGAATTATATTTTTTATAATAAAAAATATTATAGATTATATTATATATTATTTTATTTATATATTTTTGTAAAGCGAAGTAGGTTTGGAACAAAGAATGGAACAAGTATGCTAAATACCTATTTCATTTCACCTCTGTCATTTTTTAATTTTGAGTTGTACCGTACGTTGTTCTATTCCCATCAAATATTAAAAAATCCACAACACTCAATTAGATCAAAATATATCTCTACAAGTATCGAGTTTTTTTTTTCATATAGGAAACTTCCCACTTTTTAATTCTCTTTTGTATTGAATTGACAAGTCATTTTATTAATTAGCAGTCCATTTTCATTTTCATTCAGAACTTCAGTTAAACTTACGGCGAGATATTGCCACGCTTCATTGGAGATAAACAAAATTATTGGACAAAAAAGGATTGATTTTAGAATCTAATAATAATAAAGTCTCATAACTAACAAATTGAAAGAAGAATGAGAAGCTGGTACGTACAGTACAAGAAGAAGAAGAGTGGCACATGAAGTAATTAGAAAGAAAGCAAAGAAGAATAATTGATTTAATGAGAGAGCAAAGAAACAAAAAGACGAAGCTGCATGGAACCTGCGTAGTTCCAACTTATTACTCAAATAACAACACAAAATCCTCTTTCCCTTTCACACATCTCTCCTTTGCCCCCACACATTTTAATTCTCTTCTATGCCACATCACATCTCTCTTTTTATTTCTACTCTTCATTTTCCTATTTTCTCCTCCCTACTTATTATGCATACTAGCAGCTGAACCCGCACGGTATCGCGGGGTGGTTTATATTAATTCTCTCAATATAAATTATAATATATTTTATTTATAAGTTATTTTTATAAAAAAAGTCTTATTAATTATTAAAGTAAAAAAATATGCTAATTTTTATTTAATAAAAATGTAATTTATATCAAATTTAACTTTATCAATAAAAAATATAATATTTTAATTTATATTTTTTATTAAATTTATGAATCAATTAATTGTGATGTCAAACATAAAGTAAGTGTACTACTAAATAACATATTATCGTATTATCGTGCACTCGTAAATCATATTATCGTATAAAAAATTCATGATATTAAACCAAACCCTCTATTATAACTATTTGGGTTCCAACTAGTTGATCGGAATGTTTGCAGTATCCGGTCGAGCATGGATTTGGCCAAACTGATTCGTGTATTTAATGGGGGTGGCATTTCCTTACAGTCTACTTGCAGTTGAAAAGGAATGAAAACATAAATCTTGGTATTCATAATTCATATTGGCCTACAGAAATGAATGTAAAATAGCAGTGATCAAATTGGCCACGCAAGAGTTGAGTTCACAAAATGGCTACAACAGAAGAAGGTGGTGAGGTGAGACTAGTTTGTGTAGTTATGAGATTGTTGGCCGTTAATTTGGGAAGGATGATCTATTAATGGCATATGGACCCCATCGCATGTCAATACTTATCGGAGACGGGGAGGTTTCTTCATCGAAATTGTCGTCTGATCTCAGTTTAAGATTATTTTAAGAAGTTTGATACATATCGGAGATTCTTTTAGAAAGCAACTGCACTTCAGTATGATCTTGTTTGCAGACTGCACATTAATGCTCTTGAGTTTAACTGTTCAAATTTTTATTTTTAATTTTTGAAGATCGTTATTGAATCATAGAACCAACATGATATGATCAAATCTGAAATTTCGTCCTTGTATTTTAATAAGCTAAATTGATGGAAGTAGAATGGTAACGTTTTCAATTTCGTCCTTGTATTGGATCACTTTTAAAAGACTTAAAAAAAAGTGAATTTTTACCGCTGTGACTTTAAGTAACAAAATTATTACTTAAATGGTTTTCTCTTTTATCCGACTAACATATGTTGTTTGTTGAGTGAACTGATCCTCCGTTTGTCTGACAAAAATTAATTTTCTGAGAAAAATATTTTTAATATTTCAAAATCTTATTCTTAAGAATTATATTTTTCGGTATTTTATACTCAAATATTTAAAAATATAAAAAATATAATTTTATATTTTAAATAAGAGAAATATTTTCTTTAAAATATACTAATAATGACTATTATTTTTCATTGATTTTTAAGTTATAATTTTGTTCACTTATTTTTTGTTAGTAACAACTATTACAAAATTTAAAAAATATTTTCCTAAAAAATAAATTCCTCTAAATAAACGGAATCTGAGTTTCAAGTGCATCTCCAAATTTTTTTTTTCTGGTAAAAAAAATTTGAGAAAGGGGTCGGGCTAACTAACAAACCAAGGGTAGGGAGACGCCTTTCGATTAGTCCTGATGAACCGGCAGGTTAATACCTGTATGCCTCCCCCAGCACCGCTATAGAGGATCGAACCCACGATCAGAAAAAAAAGGGTAAGACACCTTAATCGCTGAACTCACGAACGAGGGTGCATCTCCAAATTGTTTAACGTGTGCTTTGAGAGACAATGATCCAATACTAATTCAGTTAATTTCAAATTATCCTCAAATATGACTCGTTGCAATAAAGATTAGAGGATGAAGATGTCACATACCGTAGACATTCTAGTTCCATGGTTCGTGGATTCAGACTTGGTCGGAGAGATGGTTCGATTTTGATTTTAGTTTTGATTTCGAACAGGAGATTACAATTCGATTTGACAATTCAGATTTGATTTTTCATTCTCACAAAATATATTCATGCTAATTGCGCATTTTATCTTGGTATAATCAAACTAAGAACGTTCGTGATGAAAAATGAGATATGATATTTCAGACAAAATCAATAATTCTAGTGCTCCATCTTTGGCATAATAGATTTTTTTTTTCAAAGTCCGTCAACAATTCATTAAAGTATAGTTCATAATTTGAGTACAAACAAAAATCATTAATTAAGAAAAAAAGTTCTTTTGTTTTCTTTTTATTCGAAACAATAAATAAATGAATAAAATGTAATTTCACCCAATCATTTCCACTGATAATACCATAATGGTCCCTTCATTTTCAGTGAATGACAATAACATATTGAATTCGATGGCCATAATTTAACTGTGCTCCCACTGAAATGACAAGTATCCTAAAACTTGAATTTGTATTATATGTATAAATATTTTTCTTTTTTTTGAAAATAAAATCATATAATTATAGTATTTATCGAGTTTTTTTCTCTCACATTATTTTTTATTTATTGACTTGGTGCATAATATATTATATTTTTCATAAAATAAAAGGACTAATGGGCAATGTGGTACATGCAAAATAATGGTCCGTACCTAACTCATCTCTCTCTATCTTATACATAAACGATCCTCTCCTTCCTCTATATTATTATGTTCTTTCGTGGACATCTATCAATCCAACCAAAACTCCAAACTCATCCCCACATTTATTCCCTTAACCTCCTACCTACCAAACCAACCTCACCCCACCCAATATGGCCACTCAAACATTCTCTCAACCCAACCACAGAGACTACTTCACCGATGACGACTCTGACGACTCCCAATCCGACCACCACAGCCAAAAAGACGACGAAGAAGACGAAGAACAAGAAGAAGAAAGTTCACGTGGAAACAAGAACTTTCTGAACATGTGTGGTGGTATTAATAGAGGACGATTTTATAGAGGTTGGTCCCTAGGCCAAGTTCTTGACCCAAGAGCAAGATGGATACAAGAATGGAATTGGGTTTTCTTGCTAGTGTGTACAACGGGACTCTTTGTGGACCCACTTTTCTTCTACGCCTTATCAGTGAGTGAGACATGCATGTGCTTGTTCATCGATGGGTGGTTTGGTATTACAGTGACGGCTTTACGGTGCATGACGGACGCGTTGCATGTGTGGAACATGTGGTTGCAGCTCAACATAGCTAAGAAACCTTATGGTAGCCACAGTAGTAGTAATGGAAGTAACGATAATAATGGTGATAGTGGACCACAAGGGTTCAGGGCTCGTTCAGCGGCTCTGACGTACTTGAAGTCTAAGAAGGGGTTTTTCTTCGATCTGTTCGTCATTCTTCCCTTGCCTCAGGTCAGAATTTTAAACTACTTAGTTGCTTGTAGAGACATACGCTCTTCTTGTCGTGTTTTTTCTGTATTATTTTAAATTCGTCTCCAATATTGCTGCACCAATCAAAAGCTAAACACCATAATCATTCATTTTGTTCAAGTTGTATCACCAAACAACATACTATTTATTTAATTTAAAGTTTGAGTAAAACAAGTACTAAATGTTTTTATTCAGAGTATGATAAATGATAATATATTTTTTAAATATAAATAGAGAAGTGGGCATTTTAGGAATGGCAAATGAGTCTTGTCAATATGTGTAAACAATATTTGTAATGTTAATGACAAGTATAGATGCGAAATAAGAGATGAGAAATGCATGGTAAGGGTTGCTTTTATGCATGCGAGAGGGATACCCCATTCACTGTAGGAAGTGCATGTGAAGCTTTTATGTCTTTACATCATATGTGGAAATGGTAATTTTGAAACTAACAAGATGTCTGGTTACTAGGATTTTCAAGGCCATTACATATTTGTAAGAGTGAGAAAAAAAATTAAATCGATCGTTTTAAACTGAAATCAAATCGAACTAAACTGTTTTTGACAATTTGTTGTCTGGTTTAGTTTTAAGGTGATTTGTTTTTTTCTCATACTTGTTAGATTCAATTTGGTTTTAGTTTGATGAATTTTAAACCTAAACCCATATCCATATTGTATATATATATATATATATAATATGTCAATAATAATATATTATGTATTAATAATATTTATTAAGTTTTAAAATCTCTTTATTTAGTTAAAAAAAATCTCTTTATTTAAAAATTTAATTTTTACAATATTTTATTCAAAATTATAATTTTATTATATTAGAAAGTAAAAATATTATAAGTAAAAAATATTATTAAAATTAAAAAAAGACGAATTGAACGGATTAAATTGAAGTTTAGAGTTCTTTTCAACCCATCAATCCCACTAATTCAAAATACTACGAATGATCTCATTTGATTTAGTTTGTAAAAAATACTTGATTTAGTTTGAATTATTATGTTTTCAACCCGCTATAATTAATTTGGTCCAAAATTTAGACCAAACTGATGAATCCTACATATTTGAGAGTTAAGTTCTTTTTTGTTAATGTCATTTTTCAAGAAAGTCATTGTCGCAATCTCAAGAGAATAGTAAGCTGAGTGTAGAAAAAGTCTATTTTTTTGGAAGTAAAAAAATAGTAGCATGATTTTGTTCATGCTTTGCTGTGCAGAATATATAATTGTTTCTTTATATGTCCTCACGTTTCTTTTACAATATTTTTTTTTCCCAAGTTTTGTTCATGCTTTTCTGTGCAGAATATATAATTGTTTCTGTATTTTCTCTTTTTTTATTTATTTAATTGTTCGTTTGAAAAAAATGGCAGATCGTACTGTGGGTGGCAGCTCCATCTTTGCTGGAAAAAGGATCAGTAACAGTGCTGATGACAGTTTTCTTGATAATGTTTCTCTGTCAATTCCTTCCGAAGATTTACCACTCAATTTGCCTCCTCCGCCGCGTCCAAAACCTCTCCGGCTACATCTTCGGAACTGTTTGGTGGGGAATTGTTCTCAACATGATTGCATATTTTGTTGCATCGCATGTAAGTTACCTTTACAATTCATGAACATCTTCTTATATTTTCTAAAGGAGTTAATTCAGTGCTTTCTTTTTGTTAATTTGAAGACTACATTTTTGTATGTTTTTTTTAATATTTGAAAGGACTGATCATAGCTTTAATGCCATTCGATATTATTTGAATTTTGAGATATAAGACAAGAAAAATCGTACTTGAAAAGAAAAATGTTAAAGATTTCTCCAATCTCCATATATGTGTAATGATGGGAAAGCATAAGTTAGTGGTTAGAAATTTCGTTATCAATACAAAATTATTTTCACAAAAGGCAACCAGAATCTTTAGAACAAAACAAAATAGTTAGGGTTCCTAAACAAAAAAGTTATTAAATGATTATCACGAGATTAAGGACTTGGTTAGTTCAAACTGTTCACACTAGAAGTAGTTTTACATGACCAACAACCTCTTGGTTCAGTGGTAATGAGGGCTGAACTTGGTAGGGCGGACCACGGTTCGATCTCCCGCAACGTCGATTGGAAGGGAAATGAACCTTAACCCCCAACTCCTTCCCGAACCGGATTAGTCTCGGCCCAGTGGGTCGAGGATACCGGGACTTGACCCAAAAAAAAGAAGTAGTTTTACATGACTTAACTTTCATAAAATTAAGTTTATTTTTGTTGGAGATCACTAAGAAAGTATGCACTTTGCTTTTGCACCTATTTTGACGGACGACATATTATCTGCTACCTAATAATGCCTAGAATATGTAATGTTGAAGGTGGTATGATTTGAAAATTTTCTTATCGTTTTTGAGGGATTGATTGCAGGCAGCAGGAGCATGTTGGTATTTACTAGGAATCCAAAGATCAGCGAAGTGTTTAAAAGAACAATGCAAGCAAACAGCAGGCTGTAGCCTGAAACTATTATCATGTAAAGATCCAATTTATTATGGAACAAGAAATGAAGGGAGGGATATATTCAGGTTGGCATGGGCAGAAAACAGGCAAGCAAGGTCTACATGCTTAGACACTCCTGATAATTACGACTATGGAGCCTATAAATGGACCCTTCAACTTGTCACTAACGATAGCAGATTGGAGAAGATCCTCTTCCCTATTTTTTGGGGCCTAATGACTCTAAGGTGTGTTTTTTTACTGGTTCTTTCATGGAAAACTTTATCTCATACGAGTTAGATTTGATTTATGATTAGATCACGAAATCTTACTGTCTCTAATCGATTTTTTTTATGTTAATCAGCACATTTGGGAACCTGGAAAGCACGACAGAATGGCTGGAAGTTGTATTTAACATCATTGTTCTGACAGGCGGGCTCCTTCTGGTTACTATGTTAATTGGAAACATTAAGGTATGCTTGTTAATTCTATTGGCCCTAATTACTCATATTATGAAATAATATTACTTAATTTTTATATCAAATTAAGAAAAATACTTTTCATTTTCAATTCAGATTTCAGACGGTTAGATACCAATATTATTATGTGCAATATTATTTGGGAATAAATTTGTAGGAATAAATGTACCATTGATTGTCCCGATAAAGACACATTGTCTTACATACTTGATGAGACGTACTACAATTTATGGGGTTAAATCAATGGCCACATCATACTACACATTACTCAGTACTCACCACCACATTGCAAATCCACATTTATTAATCCAAGTCGTGCCCACATCTCTCTTATTCTCCTACTCATTCAATATAGTAAAATGTCTAAAATGTTTTAAGTTCAGATTTTCAATAGTATAAGAGATCATTAAAGTGGCTTGGAGTATTTTAGTCAATGTTCATTATTTATTTATAAAAATATTTTGATATGGATATACATATCATAGTTGTTTATCATTTTTCGTTGGTTAATATTATTAAATATTCTTCTTCTCAAATTTTAGTGTTGTTTTATTTTTACAAATGTTCCCAGGTGCATGCAGAATTAGAGTGTAGATTTCATGGTGCTTCTCTGTTTTACTAATATCATCAATTTATTCCATTTGTCTAGGAAAGAAGCCTTGTTTTATGGTGGATATTGTCAGGTTGAACTGTTTTGAGATCGTAAAGATTGAAATATTCGTTAATAAAAAAGAATCGTCGTGATTTATGACTTCGGAAAGTGCTTGATTCAAATAATCTAACATCATCATAACATCTTTTTCTACTTTTTACAGAATTGATAGTTACCATTGGAATCTGATCCTATTCAAAATTAATAAATAATGAAAGATTTAAGCTCCCAACTTTGCTAAATTATAATTGTTGGGGCGATGCAGGTGTTTTTGCACGCAACAACATCAAAGAAACAAACAATGCAATTAAAGATGAGGAACATAGAGTGGTGGATGAGGAAGAAGCAATTGCCACAAGGGTTTAGACAGCGAGTGCGCAACTACGAGCGTCAGAGGTGGGCCGCAATGCGTGGCGTTGATGAGTGTGAAATGGTTCGAAACTTACCTGAAGGACTCAGGAGAGACATTAAATACCATCTCTGCCTCGACTTGGTTAGACAGGTAAATCATCAACATTACAACTTCTCTTCTCAAACCATCTTAATGAAAATAATTGTTCTGAAATTATTAACTTATTTATATGAATACTGACTATGTGTTAATCTTATTTCAGGTTCCATTATTTCAATACATGGACGACCTAGTCCTGGAAAACATTTGTGACCGTGTAAAGTCTCTCATTTTCACCAAGGGAGAAACAGTAAGTCGAAATTCACACATATATGCGATTCACTTGTTTTGTCATTATTCATAATTGAATCAATTTCATGTAGATAACAAGGGAAGGAGACCCAGTCCAAAGAATGTTATTCGTAGTACGAGGACACCTACAGAGCAGTCAAGTTCTAAGAGACGGTGTAAAGAGTTGTTGCATGTTAGGTCCTGGAAATTTCAGCGGAGACGAGCTCTTATCATGGTGTCTAAGAAGACCCTTTATAGAGCGGCTACCACCGTCGTCATCGACCCTCGTAACCCTTGAAACCACCGAGGCATTTGGACTCGAAGCCGAAGACGTCAAATATGTGACACAACATTTCAGGTACATTTTCTTTTTATTTGTATTTTAGATGGATAAAACATGGAGGCAATTGACTTATAAAAAAACTTGTTTCAGATACACTTTCGTTAATGAAAGAGTGAAGAGAAGTGCGAGGTATTATTCTCCAGGGTGGCGAACTTGGGGTGCTGTGGCTATTCAATTAGCATGGAGAAGGTATAAACACCGTTTAACGCTTACTTCATTGTCATTTATTAGACCTCGGAGGCCATTGTCGCGGTGTTCCTCGTTAGGGGAGGATCGTCTGAGGCTTTATACGGCTTTGTTGACTTCGCCAAAGCCAAATCAGGAAGATTTTGACTTTTGAGATTGAATAAAAAGGATGTATCTGTTAGTGTTGTGGAACTATTCACTTTATTATCTGATGGGAAAAATGTAAGTATTATGTATAGCCATTAATGTTTGGCCTCTGTTGCATTGGCAAAACCATGGGCTAATTAGTCAGCTAAACTATCTAGATGGCACAACTAATATGGACCAAAGTTTCCATATTGGATTCCCACTTAATGCTCACAGGTTGAATCCTTATTACCGACTTTCGTTTAAAATAATGATGAATGCTTAAGACAAGACAACCATCTCAAATTCACTTGAAGAACAAAGAGATAAAACTGCCCTTTTTTCACCGTCAGATCCACAAAACACAGAAATGATGGATGCACAAAATCCTCTAATTCACTTGGCACGTTGTTTAGTGTGCGAGTTTGGTGAATATGGTTAGCAAGGAACAAGGAGGTTGCGCGGGCAGGATTCGGACAAATCATACTTCGGCGATCTTGTAATTGGCAGCTAATCGGTTTAGCCAGGCATAGAAATTCCAAAATCTTTATCAGCCTATACGCTCTTCTGCCAATGATGCAACCAAGTTCTAGCAATGTCATGACAGACCCAGGTATTTTAAAAGTTAATGCTGACGGGACTCTTCCTTTACGCCTAATGATAATCATGATATTAATCGACAAAGGTTATATAACATTAATTACTAATTAAAAATTTTAAGGTGTAACTTGTTTTTATTGATGTTAAACGACTGATATATACAGAGATGGTGTAGATGTTCATCTCTTGGATAAGTACAAGAAGTTGAAATAATTACAGTTGCTACAAAAGTGGAGATATACAAGTGAAATAGAATATTGGATTACTATTAATCTTTATTCTTAACACTCCCCTGCAATCAATCTCACAGGAGGAGAACGAAGTGTGAGTTTGGTGCAATGTCCGTAAAACTTAGCTTTTGTCAAAGCTTTAGTAATTAATTCAGCAACTAGATCATTTATGGAAATGTATCGAATAGATAGACATTTGCAGGAGACATATCACACACAACATGAAATTCAATTTAATTCAATTTCTAGGTGGTGTGATCAGAGTAGTGGAAATGAGATTTCTAACAAGATATGTTGCTCCCCAGCTATCACATTAAAGAATGGGTCATTTTAGAGGGAAGCAAATTTCACGTAGAAAAGAGATGAGCCATAGGAATTCACTTGTGTTGTTAGGGCGCGATATTCAGCTTTAGTAGAGGAACATGAAACAACTCATTGTTTACAAAAGGACCATGAAATTAAATTCGGTCTTGCAAAGATTGACAAAAAACCAATGGTGGACTTTCGATCCACTTTGTTACCTCCCAAGCCTACATTGTAATATAACAACAATGATAGATGAGAATATTTGCGAAGATAAATACCAAATTTTCAAGTTTCGGCAAGATAACGTAAAATTCACGTGGACGTTATAAACAGTGGCGCGGGACGTTTTGGCACCAATTTTACCGTCCACTTAGCGTCCACAAGGACACTGAATTAGAATTTTGGATGTCATCTACAGTGAGGCGGGAAAAATACTGTCAAATTTAGCGTCCATGTGTACTCTAAATTGGCGGAAAAAATTGCTTATAAATATGTTATGAGTCTTATTTGAAGTGTGTAGCCTAAACATTTACTAAAATTTAGTGATCGATAGTTTCTGAAGGAAAAAAGGACGAAAATAGTGGAACGTTGGAGCATTTTGTTCGTGGGAAGCATTAACGGATATAACTTCGAGTTTTAATTTGATGAAAGTTTTATTTTTTTTAAAAATGATTTAATTCTTATTTAGTTGTATGTCATTTATTTAGGTTTAATTTGTAAGGATATCCATATTAAGTAAGAGAAAATGCGTGAGTGAATGTATATACATAATATAGATGGTTATTTGAACGATGAATTTATTGTCGGCGTTGAACAATTTATAGAGTTCTGCATGTCGAATGATACGTTTGATACAGTTAATTCGTTAGTACGTTGTCCTTCTAAGAGATGTCAGAATAGAAAATTTTTTATTCCAGAAAACATGAAAGAACATATCTTTATCGGGGGTTTGTAAACAATTACTGTTGGTGGAATGCACATGGAGAGACTGAAGAAATGTTTAATGCGTTATTAAGCGAGTCATGATAACATATAGACGGTAGCAGTAGTAGTACGTATGATGTCAACCTAATAAACTATAATGTTGATGATGGTCCTGCTTTTCAAGCAGAACAATTTGGGATAAATATAGAACAGATGATGCACGAAGGTTTTGGTGTTTATCCTAACATGGATATTCATTATAATCAGCAAAATGATGCAGAAGAAGTTTCGAATGTTCAACACATGCCGAAGCCCCCAAATTCGAAAGTTTAACGTATATACGATATGTTAGAAATTGCTATTAGGCCATTATGGCTAGATGCAATATAAGTCAACTAGCTGCGACAACAGAATTACTTAGTTTGAAATTCAAATTATAAATAACAGAACGAGTGATGAGACATCCTTCAGACTAAGAAAGGAAAGGCTAAACTAGTATCATATGCTCGGATGTTCTATTTGTCAATCACAAAGAGGTTACAAAGATTATTTGTATCAAAATCCACTGTTGGCCACATGTGATGGCATTAAGAGCACGTAGAGGAAGAAGGAGTGATGAGACATCCCTCAGATGGCGAGGCGTGCAAACATTTCAATTGCGTGCATGAAAATTTTGCTGCAGATTCTCGAAACGTGGTGTTGAGCTTGTGAACAGATGATTTTAATCCATTTGGAGCTTCTGGTCAACAGTATTCATATTTGCCTGTGATCTTGATGTCGTATAACTTACCTTCGTCGATGTGTATGTGAGATAAGGTTATGTTTTTAATTATCCTCACACTAGACCCAAGTAGTCCGAAGCAACTTTTAGATGTGTTCTTGTAACTGTTGATAGTAAAGTTGAAGAGTCTATGGTACAATGGGTCCATTACATTTGATATTTCACGAGAAAAGAATTTTGTTATGCGTGCGGCTGTGAATCATTTAATTACATCTTATAATTTGATTAATTAATAATATATTATTTATAAATTTAATTTGTAGTAGGGAGCACTTTGGAAAAATATGTTTGTCCACATCGTATGAAGTTTACTGATGTATTTTTACTTAAAAATAGAAGAAAAATGTATTGGTTTGATTGTCATAGAAATTTTTTGTCACTGGAACATTGATTTAGGAATAACAAAAATGAATTTCGAAAAGGGAGAAGAGAATTAACAGAAACTGCATCACCTATTCGTAATGGTAACAAAGTATTACGGCAAATCGAAAGTATAAGATTAATCAAATAAGATTGATGAAAATTACTGATGAGTGCGCTGAAGATAACAATGCATAAGTGGGCAGAGAATCGGGATGGAAAAAGAAAAGTATTTTTTGGGACCTTCCATATTGGGAAACTTTGCGGATTAAACATAATCTAGATGTCATGCACATTGAGAAAAATGTTTTTGACAATATTTTTCACATAGTTTGAGTGCATTTTTTAGATCTTACATGCTAAATGATAAAAAAGTAAGATGTTTACATGCGGAAATACCAATTACATTATGCAAGCTTGAGAGAATATTTTCACCCAGTTTGTTTGATTCAATGAAACATTTGTCAATTCATTTGTCGATGAAAGCAGCTTTGTGCGGCCCTGTCCAATATAGATGAATGTATCCGTTTGACAGGTATATTCAATATTTTGTATGTATATAGATATATAGATATATATATTGATTATATATATACATAGTTTATTTTTATAAAAAATAGTTCTTATTTTTAGGTTTCTACGCAGGTTGAAGAACACTATTGGTAATAAAGATCGTATCGAAGGTTCTATATGCAGTGCATACATTGTGCAAAAGACATTAACCTTTTGCTCTTATTATTTCAATAATCACGAAGTCAGTAATCGAATGACTCGTAATAATGTGGATGACAACGTCAAAAAAGGTGTAGATCCAGACGATTTATCAATTTCACATATCTTGGACGTACATCTGGTAGATCGGTTCAAAGACGTCTAACTAATGAGAAGTATCACTTGATACAAACTTACGTGTTATTGAATTGCAAATAAATTGAGTCTTTTGTTGAGTAAGTCCATGATTTATGTTTGTTGAACTATTTCATTCACATATATGCTCGATCATTTTAGACAAATCATTTTAGACATACAGTTTCGTCAGTGAATACACTCATTCGTAAGAAATTAATAAATAATAAATATTATATATAAATAACTTCTACATTTTCGTCATTATATATATATATATATATATATATATATATATATATATAGTAATCTATAATTAACTTCTACAGGTCGACACCTCAACAGCACATACCATCACAAATCGTCACATTGATGCATTAGCACGAGACTCAGCTCGGATTGTGCAAGCATCTCCTTCTTACATGGTTAATGGATATCGATTTCATACGCAAACACATTCAGCAACAAGAGCGACAGACTGTAGTGGCGTTTGTGTTTTGGGAAAAACTTTTGGAAATGATGAGGAAGATTACTATGGCGTATTGGATGAAATCATTGAGTTGAATTACGTTTCACCAACATTGAAGCACACAATTATCTTCAACTGCACATGGTTTGATATGATTCACCGTGGAAGAACCCACATACATCCGCAAATTAAGGTGGTTGACATCAACAAACATAAAAATGTTGACCAAAGACCGATACATTTTTGAACGTCAAGCAACACAAGTATATTTTATCAAATATCCCTGAGTCATACGTGCTGATTTCGATTGGATGACAATATGTAAGGTTAAGTCATGAGTTTGGTTTGTCGACGAAGATAATGATAACAACAATCGTCAAATCATCGTTCATGAAGTATTTTAACAAGAAATAGGACCCTTTAGCGTTATTGATGATCCTACTAATGTTGACAATCTTCCCCTTCGACATGATCAAACTGGAACAATTATTTTGACAGAACATGCTAAAGATGATTCAAGCAGTCAAACAACAACTCCGAAAGAAGAATTTGATAGTGAGGAAACTACCGAAGATGATGAATGAAGTTATTAAAAAATAAATACTTTAAAAAAAGATAATAAAATTAGCGTCCACCTGAACGCTAATTACTAATTAGCATCCACGTGGACGCTAACTACAAAACATCTGTGCCAAAAAGCACGCCGCGTGGGCAACTATGCATTTAGCGTCCACGTGGACGCTAACTTCAAACCAGATTATTTAAATGCATCAGCTTCTCTCTCCTCTCATTTTTACCTCAAATCCACTTTTGACTTCACAGATCGTCTTTGAGTTCGATAGCTTTGACGTAAAGTAAGTTTTTTTACTCTACAGTTATGTTTTATAATTATTATATTTGTTTAATCATTTTATTTTTCTGTTATAAATTAGATTATGTTTAGTGAATTAGATTATTTTTATTGACTTAAATATTATTTAGTGAATTAAAGTAGTTTTAGTGATTTCTGCGGATAATGACTTATTTTTACTTGTAATGTATTTTTTTTATTTTTTTAAATTTTATAATTAAAATTTAATTGGTATACTTAATTATAATTTAATTAATTAATTTAATAAAATTAATTGAAAATTAATTTTTCATAATTTTCAGTATGACTGATCGTAGAGCATCTAGTTAGGGCAGGCAGGGCACTCGTCCCCCACGAGGTTCGGTCCCCCTGCACCTAGGTAGGGGTCTCAGCCTGACCCTTCGTCTTCTGGCCCGACCCACACTTCACATGCACCGTCCCCTACCCCTCATATATCTTCTATGCCACCACACTTCTCTCCGACGCCTTCGTACATTCCACCTACAACCGTCCCTCACACATCTCCTCACCCTCCACACTTTTCACCTACTATGTCCTATGTACCACCGACGGCACCCACTTTGCTTCAGTACAGAGCACAGAAGACCCGCTTCCTGCGACAGCGCCCGTTGAGTCAAATTTTGATTTCACGGAGCATGATTTTGACATCGACGTCACTGCTGTAGATTTTGATTTTCCAGATTCCCTTCCTCGCATGCACCACATGATTAAGAGGCGTCCACTTCCACTGTCGTCGCACCTAGATGTTGACCTTCGCAGTCACGAGGTTTCGATCCAGACGCCATCTTTCAATTGATTCGACGTGTAAATGGCAAGTAAGTAATTTAAATATTATTATATGTATAATTAAAAAATTTCACTTTTCATTAATTAATTATCTTTTTTATTAATTATTTAAAATATTGTAGACTGGACCCATCCTCGAGATTAGCCGATATTCTACACGGATCATTACCTTTTCACCCGATCTGTCAGCGCTGGAATTTAAGAAGCTAGCGCGGAATCTAAAAAGCGATGGTTTGAAGCTTGGAAGGTATATATATATATATATATATATATATATATATATATATATATATATATATAT
>CANYCX010160548.1:0-13980 GCA_948193385.1 Breynia disticha f. nivosa
CATTGAGTTTTTTTGTCAAACACTTTGTATTCATT
The DNA here is from genome assembly GCA_948193385.1 of Breynia disticha f. nivosa. Taxonomy (NCBI): domain Eukaryota; kingdom Viridiplantae; phylum Streptophyta; class Magnoliopsida; order Malpighiales; family Phyllanthaceae; genus Breynia; species Breynia disticha. The sequence goes on from CANYCX010160548.1 coordinate 36, forward strand.
AATTTTTTTTAATTTTAACATACTTATGATTAACACACTTTGTATTTACGGCGTTTTATCAAAGAATTGGTGCACCCACTATAATTTACGGCTGGATCCGTCCCTGTAAGCATATACTCAAGAAATTCTAATGAATGTTGGTAGGAATACCCAAAAATTACAGTCACCACCTCAGGTTTGAAAAAACTCAGTACCTACATATCGTAATGCATGTCATGATATTATATCAGGAAACTAAGTAAACTGATGAACTGTGCATAAAAAAAATTCAGTACAAGAGATTCTTTTGAGTTGAATGTTACTGAAAACTTACCCAGATAGCATTATCGGGCAGGACCAGACGCTCAACATAAGAAAACTTTTTGAAAATATCCTTTCCACATTTACCACCAATTTGTGCTTCGACCAGAGATGAAAGGTTTCCAATAAGTTCCATCTTGGATTCGACATGTAACTCAAAAGACTGTATGCGAGGGCAGTCAATCGCTACCTTGAGAATATCATCGCCTTGTGAGCTGGAAGTAATCGCCAGTCTTTTCAATGAAGTCACAGATATAGACAAGACATGCAAACCATCGCGATCATATCGGCATATAGTTAAATCTTCGAGTACATGGCAGATAGAAAAGAGTGTCTGTGCTGAGACATGATTGCGATACTGAACACACTCAAGAGAGAGTTTCTTGAGGCATGGAAAATTTGTACAAGCAGTCGATGTTGGTATGTCCACTACAAACCTGCCCTTAATTTTCAACGTTACTAGCGTTCGACAATTGAAAAATCTGCATATGTGATACGGGAGCGATCTGTTGCAACCTGATTCAAGTGTTAGCTCATGAACCGAAGCCCAAACGTTCTTCCATCTTTACGACAAAACGCTAGTGGCCACCACCTCTTTTGTCGTAAGATATGAGAATATGAAGCAAAGAACATCATCACTCAATTCACTGATCCTGTTCTCATTACCCTGATTGATTGCCATGATATTTCTGTGGATTCTGTGTCAACAAAACACAAGCTCGTTGCTTCAACAAAAAACAGAAGAAGAATCACGAAATAATAGTAATAAGGATACGTACATTAACAATTGTTTATACTCTAATTTGATTTTCTGCAGTAAAATCCAAAAGGGTCGAATGGAATTATTTCAAAATCTCAAAAATTAACTCAACACCAATGCTAGACGCGAAGATCAAACATCAAGACTCAAACTTTCACGAGAAAAACAAGAAAAAGTTGCCATCTTTCACAATTTCTTTTCCTAGGAAAAAAAAGATATTCCTGTTTAGTTACAAAACAAAATAAAATAGCAATGAAATAAATTCGACTGAAAATATGTATTTTTGAGTTCTGAAATCTCAGTTCAATATATATAGTCCCTACGTTATGTGAAGTGAATACTTTTTTTTAATTAGTTTGATCAAAGCTAGTTTAATTTTAATAGAGTTTAACTATTGTACGTAGGGACTTTTAATTCGATTAGAGTTGTAATCGAATTAAGTCGAGTAGAGTTTTAGAATATTCTAATTTGTCTTGTTTAAAATTTCGCGAGTTCAGATTCAAACGGAGTTGTGTGTTTAGTTCAAAATTGTTATGAATAAAAAATTTTAAAAGATTATCTTTACAATACAGAGATCTAATAGAAGAAGAAATCATATCAAGAATGACTGCCAAAAGACACAAAGACCAAATAGAACCAAAAATCTTATTTAATTTTACAACTAAAATTTACTCTTTATTAGCAGCTATTAAACGGTTCGGAATTACTTGTTCCGACTCGGGACCAATCCCTAAACTAGAATCAGAATTGGATCTAGCCAATACGAATCGGTTCGGTTCAGATTCAATTTTTCTTTAAAAATTAATTCAGAACCGTAAACCACCAGTCCACGGTTTTATGGTTCATGGAACCGGAACTAAAAACAGATGTAGCCGGTTCCGATCTAATTCCAATTCCGTCTCAAATTTTACTCCTCTAGGCGCTACTAGCTAACTTCTGGTTTAGCTATTTTTTTCATTTAAAAACAATGCACTCAAATTTTATATTTCATTAATTAAACCAATTTTTTTTTGATTTATTATTCTTATTCAATAGTTTAAATTTAGTCGAATCAAAACAAAAAAGCAATGAAATATACCACCAAGAGCGTTGATCAACTGACATGGGATATCGAGTTCGAATTTGGGTATACAGCTGTTTTAAAACTCGGTTGCAGAGCTTTGTCGCTCTTGTTGTCTTAACCTGCTCGAATGAGAATTAATCTAGAGTACTTAAGATAACTCGTGGTTCAGAAAAAAAAAATCAATCAAATATGGGACATGCAAAGAGGTGAGTAGGTTAAAAATTCGACTGAGAGTATGTAGTTTTTAGCTCTGATATCTCGGTCCCTACCTTATATGAAGTGAATACTTTTTTTATTAGTTTGATCAAAGCTAGTTTAATTTTAATGGAGTTTAACTATTTAGGGACTTTTAATTTGATTAGAATTGTGAAAGGATAATTTATTCCGCCCATGACATTTGGATTGTCGAATAAATATAATTAAGTTAAGGGACTTAATTATGGTTTATTCGATAGAAGGATTAAATTATAAACATATTTAGTTTAAGGACTAAAATGCAGTTTTGAGTGGAAAGGTATCATTTCACCAAATGGTACCTCCACTTCTATAAATAAACCATTCCTCCCTTCATTTCTCACTTATGTCATTCTTCCACCAAAAGAAGAGAAGAGAGAAGAAACACTTCTCTTCTTTTCCACAAATAACCAACAGGTGGTTATTTATCTCGAGTTCGGCTTCCGGTGTAGGATCGGGTGCGAAACATTGCCCGTATCCCGACGCGTCCGCGCCTGTGGATACGTGCGTACCCTCAACGAGGTATCGTATTTTCTGCTGTGCATTGAACAGAATTCCAAGTTCAATATTCTGTTCGTTTTACTTACGCGCTTTTATTAATTATTCGTTAATTAATTGTTTTATATATGTATTAGTTATATATGCGTATTTCTGTCAAGTTGTAATCGAATTAAGTCGAATAGAGTTTTAGAGTATTCGAGTTTATCTCGTTTAAAATTTTGCGAGTTCAGATACAAACCGAATTATATATTAAGTTCAAAATTTTGATGAATAAAAGATTTTAAAAGATTATCTCTACGATGCAGAGATCTAATAGAAGAAGAAATCATATCAAGAATGACTACCAAAAGATACAAAGACCAAATAGAACTAAAAATCTTATTTAATTTTACAATAAACCATTAAAATTTACTCTTTATTAGGCACTGTTCAAGGAATCCATAAACTAGAACCATAAATTGGATCTAGCCGGTACTAAACGGTTTAGTTTCGGTTCGATTTTTCTTTAAAAGTTAATCGAACTTTTGGTTAGAAACCGTAAACCACCGATATACAGTTCCATGGTTTATAGAACCGGAACTGAAAACGAATATGACTGATTCTGGTCTGATTATGTTTCCGACTCAAATTTTACTCCTCTAGGCGCTACTAGCTAACTTCCTGTTTAGTTAATTTTTTTTTCATTTAAAAAACAATGCACTCAAATTTTATATTTCATTAATTAAATCAAAATTTTTTTGATTTATTATTTTTATTCAATGGTTTAATTTTAGTCGAATTTGACTTAAACTAGCAGTTGAATCTGCGTGATGTGGTTTATTAATATAAATTATAATATATTTTTAATAAATTATTTTATGGTAAAATATTTAGGACAAACAAATATTTATGCTATATTTTTATCCTAAAATTTAGTTTATACCTAATGAAAGAACACGCATATATAACTAATATATATAGAAACAATTAATTAACGAATAATTAATAAAATGCGTAAATAAAACGAACGGATACTCAAACCTGAAACTCCGTTCATCGCAGCGGAAGTAGAATGATACCTCGTTGAGGGTACGCTCGTATCCACAGGCGCAGAGCGTCGGGATACGGGCAATGTTTCGCACCCGATCCTACACCGGAAACCGAACCCCGAGAGAGAAAAATAACCACCGGTTGGTTACTTGTGGAGAAGAAGAGAAGTGTCTCTTCTCTCCTCTCTTCCTTTTGTTGAAAAGAGTAGAATGGTGGAGAAATGTGAGGGGAGGATGTGTATTTATAGAGGTGGAGGTACCATTTGGTGAAATGGTACCTTTCCACGCATAATTACACTTTGGTCACTAAACCAAAATTCTTTCTAATTTAATCCTTCAACCAAATAAATCACAATTAAGTCTCTTAACTTAATTATATTTATTCGGCAACCCAAACGTCATGGGCGGAATAAATTATCCTTTCAGTTTATAAAATACTTTTGTTATCACAATTTATTAATCTAACATTTTATTTTTTTTCAATATTTGAATTTTTACTCAGACCGAACTCGACTTTCAATAAAGCCAATCGGATTCAATTATCTTGGTTTAATAAGTAGTATAGATTTAATATATTCTTTTTCAAATTGACATTTAAATAAATTCTTTTAATTAAAAATTTAAATCAAAAATATTATTTATTTTTATTAAATATTTTTATTCCATTTTTCAATTGTTATTAATGATTTTTTTTCATTTAACTTTATAAGATAAACTTAAAACACATTACAACATAATTAATTCAAAATTAAATTTATAATTTTTAAATTAATTTCAATAATAATATATTTAAATATAAATTTATATTTAAAAATATTTAATTAAATTTATATTTCAAATGAAATATAAATATTTATCTATTTGTAAAAGGACTTTAATAATATTTAACAAATTAAAGTTAAATTTTATATGAAATATAAAGTTTCAACTATTTTTGCCCATTCCGTCACCTTTGCAAATAATATTATTGTCTGTTGTTAAGTGAAGCAACAAGGGTCAAACCAGTCATTTGGCTTAAGTCGGTGCAGCTTTGTATCTATACTTTTCTGTCCCTTGTACTCAGTTCATTAAACAGTAATAAAGAAGGGCATATGATGACATTACACATAAGGTGCTGAGCAACACTATATATCCAATATAGTGAAGGCTACACCATACGTCTGATGCCTATTTTCAGTTACTTTACTCTCTGACTACTTTACTTAACCCTAACCCTATAATCCAAATTAGGAGCGTCTAGATGGTATCAAAGCTCGATCTGTACCACGCTTGACATCCTCTCTACAAACCTATCACTCGTTGCTGTTTACATGGAGACTTATCGTGATGTATTGGATCCTAATAATCACAATCGGAGGGTCGCCAGACCCGATGACGATCCGTTTCACTTACAAACTTCAGATCATCCAGGTATGGTCTTGATTACTAATGTTCTTAGTGAGAAAAACTATTTACAATGGTCCACGGCTATGGAGATAGCTTTAGGTGCGAAGCTGAAATTAGGTTTTGTTAATGGTTCTATTGCGACACCTCGTGAGAATGATGAGTCTTTTGCTCAGTGGATGCGTGTAGATCAGATGGTTAGATCTTGGGTCTTGAATACTGTTTCGAAAGATATTTCTGGTTCCATTCTCTATGCTAGGTCGGCACGAACTGTATGGATGGATCTGAAAGACAGATTCAGAGGTAGCAATAGACCTCTTATCTACAAACTACTCAATGAAATAAGTAGTTTTAAACAGGGAGTTCAATCTATCACTATGTACTTTTCTACTTTAAAGAAGAAATGGGATGAGTTTGACCGTTTGGCTCCATTTCCTCACTGTGATTGTCAACGAGGAGATGCGGGACGAGATTATGAGATCAGATAAGGCTAATACAGTTTCTTATGGGGCTAAGCGATGCTTATGCAGCTACTAGAGATCAGATACTATTACTAAAACCCGTGCCAAGCGTGTCAAAGGTATATGGGATGGTTCTCAAAGTGGAGAAACAAACTGAGGAATCTGTGAAGGATATGGTGGAACAGAGTGCGAATTATGTAAACACAGGGGGTGCTCACCAGAAGAAAGGGGATAGGTATTGTGATTTCTGCCAAAAAACGAATCATAATAGAGATACTTGCTTTCGCCTACATGGTGAGCCAGAATGGTACAAGAATATGATGAAGGATAAACCTCCTTCTGATAAGCGGAAGGGAAGTCATTATACACACCATGTACAGGTGGAGGGAAGTGACACACCATTTGATGACTTGGATGCTGTCACTGGAGGGAAGAATAACTCTCTGATGGATGGTTTGGACATTACTGGATTACTAAAGCAAGAGTTAGCTAAGCTCTTGCATGCTGGACTTACAAAACCAGATTCCCCTGTCCCTAAGCAACGAGTGAATTTCATACACCAGCCTCCAATGGCTGCTTTGGAATATTCAGGTGCGTGTACTAGCTCTAGACTAGAATCTTTGAACTCTGATTGGATTATATACACTGGAGCAACAAGTCACATGTGTGGTAATAAGCTTTTGTTCCAAACTCTTAATTCTTTGAGTCGACCTATTTAATTGCTTTTGCCTGATGGGTCTTCAATTTTTGTTCATCATTCAGGGACAGTTGTTCTGTCACCTAAGCTTACTCTAACCCATGTACTTCATACACCTCAGTTTACTAGACACCTTATTTCTGTTCACAAACTTGCTGTGGATAACAAACTTAAAACTATATTCTTGCCTAACACATGCTCTTTACAGGACCTACAAACTAATGAAATAATCGGTGAAGGACGAGCAATTGGGGACTTGTACTTGTACAACACTACTCTTCAATTAGCTCACACAATACTCGATGACGAGTCCTTCTCTAAGAGTAATACTCTGGATTCCAGTACTAACAATAAAGATGTTAGTTACCCTATGTCTTCTGTGTGGCATAACCACTTTGGACACCCTTCTAATGATGTAATGCAGCACTTACCTTGTACCTCTAAAGGTTTTGATTTCAAATCTTGTACAGTTTGTGCTCTTTCTAAACAATCTCGTTTATCATTTCCTATTAGTACTTCTGTTGCTGCATCTAATTTTCACTTGTTGCATTTGGATCTTTGGGGTCCATATAACACGCCCACTTTTACAGGAGCTAGATATGTGTTTACAATAGTTGATGATCTTAGTAGAGCTATATGGACTTTCTCGTTGAAAGATAAATCCCTAGTGTTTTGTACTTTGCATAAATTTCTGCTTATGGTGTCTACCCAGTTTGAGTGTACTGTCAAAGTTGTGAGAAGTGATAATGGAACCAAATTTGTCAATTCTTCTTGTACCCAGCTTTTCACTGACCTTGGTATAATCCACCAACAGACATGTGTCTATACACCACAATAAAATGGTGTAGTTGAAAGAAAACATCGTCATCTGTTGAGCGTAGCTAGGTCTCTTATGTTTTAGTCATCCTGACCTAAACCTTTCTGGGGTGAGAGCATTCTTATGGAAACCTACATTGTCAATATCTTACCTAGCAGGGTCTTAGGATGGAAGTCTCCACATGAGTTACTTTTCCACACAACTCCTGACTACACTCGTCTTAAAACTTTTGGCTGTTCAACCTTTACCACTGTCACAACCCCTCACAAAGATAAATTTGGTCCTAGAGCTGTCAAAGGAGTGTTCTTGGGGTATATCCCAAGTGAGAAATCTTTCAAAGTCTACTACTTGAAAAGTCATTCTGTATATAGCTCAAGAGATGTAAAATTTTATGAGCACATATTCCCTTTTGCTCCTCAGACTACCCCTGGTCACTCTCTTTCACCTGCTGTCACACAATCTGAGTTGTTATTTTCTGGACATCCTACTGGAGTTGTCGCAGCAGATGATGATTCATTTACATCACCAGTTACTACACTTGAACCTGATAATGTGACCTCCTCTGACCCTTCACATCCATCTACTTCCTCTCCAACACCTTTAGGTCCTGTTCCTTCTTCTGTCCGTCACAGTTCCAGAGTCTGTCAGCCACCTTCCTGGCTGAAGGATTATGTCACTTGCATACGCTCACCTTCTTCAACTGACATCTCTACCTATCATACCACTGGTCAATATTCTCTCTTATTGATCAGCCCTCACTCTACAGTACCTCCTACTGTGGAGCATCTTCACATCCTTGAATCTGTGACTTCCGTAAAGGTGCCTACCAATTATGCTCAGGCTAGTCGCGATCCAATATGGGTTCACTCTATGAATGAGGAAATTGTAGCATTGGAAAAAAATAACACTTGGGAACTTGTTTCCCCTCCTCCGGATACGAATATTGTTGGCAGTACTTGGAAGTTCAAAATCAAGTACAATCTAGATGGCTCTATTAACAAGTATAAATCTCGGTTAGTGGCACAAGTTTTCACTCAGGTTGAGGGTATTGATTGCAATGAGAATTTCTCTCCAGTTTCCAAATGGCAAACAATTCGACTTTTTATACATGTTGCCACTGTCAACAACTTGGCTTTGCATCAGCTGGATGTTAACAATGCATTCTTGCATGGATATCTTCATGAAACTATCTTTATGAAGGTGCCACCAGGTTATACTAAGGCACAGCCGGGGCAGGTGTGTAAATTGATAAAATCGATATATGGTTTGAAGCAAGCCTCTCGAGAGTGGAATGCTGAGTTCAGTAAGACTCTTCTTGCTTATGGGTTTAAACAGTCCTGTCATGATAATTTTTTGTTTGTTAAGAATTCTGCAGGTGTTCTTAGCCCTGGTGGTGTATGTGGATGATATTTTGGTCACTGGGAACAATGTCTCGACTATTACTCATATTAAAACTCATCTGGACAACATCTTCACCATCAAAGATATGGGTTCTGTGCGATATTTTCTGGGTGTTGAGTTGTCCCGTACTACTGCTGGCACATCTTTATCGCAGCGCAAATATATTTTGGACTTGTTGGTGGAGTGTGGCCTCACTGTTGCTAAACCTATGAATTTGCCTTTGCCTGCAGGTACCATTTACAGATCCTCCGCTGGTCCCTTACTTACAGATCCCGAAAAATATCGCAAGTTGGTTGGCAAGTTGCTTTATCTGAATTTCACCAGGCCAGACATCAACCATGCTGTGAATCATCTCAGTCAGTTTGTTGGTGCTCCGTGTGTTCAGCATTGGGAGGGTGCCCTTCATGTACTGCATTATCTCAAGGGCACTCTTCACCATGGTTTGTTCTATTCCTCTTCCAGCTCTTATGTTTTATAGGTTTTCTGTGATGCAGACTAGGCAAAATGTTCTGATTCTCGAAAGTCCATCACTGGTTATTGCTTATTCCTTGGGAACAATCTCATTTCTTGGCGAAGCAAGAAACAATCCACTGTTTCTCGTTCCTCTGCTGAGGCCGAATACCGGAGTATGGCTAGCAGTGTTTGTGAGGCTCTCTGGTTGTCTTACCTCTTATCTGATCTGTCTGTTTTGGTTCCTTTACCAGTTCCCCTTTGGTGTGACAACCAGGCAGCCTTGCACATTGCCGCAAACCCGGTGTTTCATGAACGGACTAAGCACATCGAAATTGATTGTCACTTAGTCCGTCATCATTACAAAGCTGGTTTTATTTTGCCTCAACATTGTGCTTCGCATGCTCAGGTGGCTGATTTATTCACGAAATCTTTGTCCATTGCTGCTTTCACCACACTGGTCTCCAAGTTGAATCTCCTCCCTGATTCAACTTGAGGGGGGGATATTGTCTGTTGTTAAGTGAAGCAACAAGGGTCAAACCAGTCATTTGGCTTAAGTCGGTGCAGCTTTGTATCTTTACTTTTCTGTCCCTTGTACTCAGTTCATTAAACAGTAATAAAGAAGGGCATATGATGACATTACACATAAGGTGCTGAGCAACACTATATATCCAATGTAGTGAAGGCTACACCATACGTCTTATGCCTATTTTCAGTCACTTTACTCTCTAACTACTTTACTTAACCCTAACCCTATAATCCAAATCAGGAGCGTCTAGAAATATAAATTTAATAACATTTAGTTACTTTCAAATTAGTAATTGTAGAGGTGAAACAAAAATATTTAATAAAAAATAAATGTTTAATCTAATTTTAATTATAAAATTAATAGCTTTGATGAAAATATCAATTAAAAAAGAAGATGATTAGTTTTATACTGTTTAAAATTAAATAACATTTTTTAATTATGTTTTAATAAAAAATAATAAATTATGTAAAATTGTATTAATAAAATAAACTAAGATTGAGAATCTGATTTAAATTGGTAGGATTAATTGACAAACATTTTTTCAAACTTGAAGAACGCTAAAATAAAAAAAGATTCAGAATCTGAAAATGTTTATTTATTAAATATGCTTTATATTTTTTAAATTTATCTAAGTATGTTTAATGAACTTTTATTAAATTTAAATGAACTAGTTTATTTAAAAATAACTTTGTAATAATATTAAGTTATTATTTTTATTAAATCATTTTTTTGATATTTAAACTAATATAAAATATTAAATTATGAGTTAGATAAAAAAATTATAAAAAAATAAAATTTTGTTAGTAAAAAATTGACTAAATAAATCTTGATTATGATATACTAGTGAGAATGCTGAAAAATGGTGAAAACTAGTATAGAGAAAATCTGAAACCAAATTTAGACTACAGATTAAAGATGCAATTACTTTATTATTCTTTCGCTTCATTCAAATACAATTATTGTGTATGTATGGCACTAAACAACGTTTTCACTTGAAACAATTGTAGTCTTATTCTATAATCCAAACATTTATTCTCATTGTCATTTGTATAACTTATGATTATTACTTAATAACTCCGTAAAATCATCTCTTGCAAACAACCCCTTGACCATCGATTCCACTTTCGCACCTCATGCTCGGCATTTCAATGCCATATATCGAACGATCATCACCGCTGAACTGAGTGACTGCGCAGTCTGGAGCGAAGAGACTTGAAGTTATAAAGTCTTTGTGCCTTCCTAATACAGGCATTTTAGCCCCAACATTAACATGGCTCACATAACCAGGCTTATAAGTTTGTCCCAACACACCATTCACGTCATCACTTAATGAGTAGAACTTAAAGCCAAGATCTAGATGTGCGAAGCAATCTTCTTTGGTGATGCCATAGTTGTGAACTCTCGATTCTTGTTCACTAATAGGAACAACTTTGGCTGTGATCTTGAAGTTTCCTTCAACTTCAACAACAACGTTGTTATTGTCACCAACTATTGTGATTGATAGGGTTGGAACGGTTTTGGATTGCCATTTGTGGCCTTCCTTGTTGGGGAGTGTCAAGTGTTCTCCATTAAAAGCCAGAGAAATACGGTCTACTGAGTCATCCCATGTTGAAGTCTTGAGGGCAGAAAGGAAGAGTCGATGTTTGTTGAAGAGGATTGCAATGGATTGGACCCAAGTGAAGTCTCTTGACATGTTTTGATTTCGCTTGCCAATGAAATGAGCGTTGATGTGGAGGTTTTGATCAGAGACAAGGCAAAAGTCATGGTCCTTTTGGCCATGGAAGTAGAAGGTAATGCCATCACCACCAATAAAACGAGGATCTTGGCATACTGCTCCAGGCCTATCACAACCTGTTAACGACCAAATGAGTAATACCGACGACCTCTTGGTTCAGTATTAATGGAGGCTGAACTTGGTAGGGCGGACCACGGTTCGATCCCCCGCAACGTCGATTGGAAGGGAAATGAACCTTAACCCCCAACTCCTTCCCGAACCGGATTAGTCTCGGCCCAGTGGGTCGAGGATACCGGGACTTGACCAAAAAAATAAATTATATAAATTTAATTTTAGCTGATATTTAATACTATTATGACACGATTACGATATTATTATCAAATCCCAAATATAGATAGTTGAACATGCCGATGTGAATATTTAACAAAAACACACACTTAAATGTAAATAAAGGAGTAGTTATATATAAATATATTAAAATTAAAATATCAAACTCAATTAGAATTAGAGTATCTTCACTCATAAGCCTCTTCGAGAAGTTTATGAAAATACTACATTATCATTTTATTAACTCTTTATTTTATTAACTTTTTTTTTTATCATAAACCTCTCATTATACTCTAAAATGAGACTCAACAAAAAATTTACAACTTTTTATACACAAAACACTTAAAAACTGACAGTGGAGCTCACTATTACCAACCGATTCCATGAATCGGTTGGTGTACCTTTCAAGGTGAAGTGGCATGTGTTGTGAGACCATATGGAGTATTAACCCCTAGTTGTTGCCTTTAAAATATATAATTTTAGAATTTTCATTTTATTTTGAGATTTTAATACACTTTTTAATTAAAATATAAACACTTTTCATGTATAAGAGACCTGTAAACTTTCCTACTCCACTATTGAAATAAGTTAAACCATCATTCTTGTAAAAATACATAATTTCAAAGATTACTTTCTTCCAATTTTCATATTACTACAAAGAAAAAACTCACATCAAAATATTTCTACACTTAAAAAATTAATAAAAGAAACCAATATAAATCTTGTAAAGAAAAAAGACAACAACCTTTCAAATATTATATTTTTGTCGTGAGACTCCTTGGGATGTTCCCAGTCATAGCATTTGTAGCATTAAACAACCTTAACTACGAAATGATAGTGGTGAGGGTGAGGATACAGTGCTGGAGATGGTGGAGAAATGTAATGGTAAGGAGGAGACTTATAGTAGTAAAGTGGAGATATGAATGTGAAGGTGGCTGAGAGTTGTAGTAGTAACGTGGTGATGCGGCCTGCGAAAGTGGTGGAAAAGACTTGTAGTAGTAAGGTGGCAATATAAGATGTGAAGGTGGTGGAGGAGATTTATAGTACAAAAACTGGAGTTGATGACTTAGGTGGTGGTACTGGTGGTGGAGTCTTATAGTAGAACACAGCCCGATTCCACCTTCAAAACTTAAAAACAACCCAAATCATAATTTATATATATTTTTTTGAAATCAAATCATAATTTATATTAAAAAAGCTAAAATCTCTAAATTTCAGAAACATCAAAATACTCGTAAGGCTTCAAAAACCATCAAATGTGTCATAAACAAACCTGTTAGAGATGTCACTGGACTTTGTTGAAGAGTGGAGTTGAGAAGGTACAGATGAAGAGGAGTGGAAAGGAATAGATGAAGAAGTCATTGAACTTTCTCTCTCATTTTGTGGACATCAATTTGTGTATCAGAGGTACAAGATGAAAAGGAATGAAACAAGTGAAGAAGACAATTAAAGTTACTGACTTGTGAAAAGGGAAGAACAAAGAAGGAAAAAGTTATGGGACACGCTAATCAAAATGAGAAAGAAACTAAAATGAGTAGTAGAGTTATGGTATGACAGGGGATAAGCATAAGATGTATTACCTATGGAGTAGAGCTATAGTATGTGGATGGGAAAGAATCTACAAAATTTATTTTTGAATCTGGAAAATTGTTTGCTTGTGAATGTGTAAAAATTTATTTTGCTGATTTACTAGGGGCTAGCAAAATTTTTTGACGAAACAAGAGACACTTCACTTATACAAAAATTTTAATAAATCTATATAAAATATAATAGTTTTTTTTGTCTGAGTTCCGGTATCTCGATCCATTGGGCCGAAACTAATTCGGTTTGGGAGGGTCCGGGTGGTTAAATTTTTGGGAAAATTACACATATGACATCTTTTTAAAGTGCTACTACTTAAATGTTATCACAAAACTTAAACAACTAAAATGACATCATTTCATTTAAGCTTAACCATTATAGTAGATTTTTCAATTTTAAAAAAAATGTCATTATGGAAATAATAACAGCTCACAATTTTATTTTTAAAAAGAAAATTATCACAGATATTAAACGTGATTCAAGGAATTAGGTCATTGTGTCATTTAAATTTTAAATATCTACTTTCCTTATCAATCAAACATAACGTCAAAAATCTCAAAATTAAATCCCTGAAAACATTGTGGCAAAAAACGTAAAAGTCTCTCTCTTTACAGAACAAAAGAAACTCTGAAATCATCATCCAATTACCAACAGAAAGGCAGCGAAGAAAAAATAAAT
>CANYCX010160940.1:0-10372 GCA_948193385.1 Breynia disticha f. nivosa
TTATACTCTAATTAAACTTCTAAACTTACCTCATCTCACCTTTATAATTCCACTCGAAACTAAACATTTATTCTTTTCATTTCAACCGATTTCATGATTCTTTATCCCAATTTAGAATAGACGAATTTTTGGGGCGTTACAGTTACCAGTGGACCGGAGTTGCAGTGATCTTGTACCAAACTTGCTGACGTCAGAGGTGGAGCTCTATCATTTATTTGTGTACTGTTTTCAGATTGAGGATTTGAACATATTTGAAATATGTAATAATTTGAGTTTGGATTTGTTTTCAAACTTTTTATTTGCTTCTGCTGAATTCTGAATTTTTGGATTATATTTTATATTGATGTTGTAATCGATTTGGGCCCGTGTTTGTTTACTACGGAAATGTATTTAATTTTCCATCTCCTCTAACTTATATTCGAAATTAACTCTGATTTTTCAATTATTTTATAAAGATTATTAATTAAAAAGAAAACGGGATTTATTTTTGGGGTTCACATCTCTGGCACGAGGTCATGCCAGAGGTCTATATTGTCCATTTTCAACTACTTTTACTTCAGTTTTAAGTGTACACAAGTTTGCATAAGTCACAATCATACCTAACAAGTTTCTTTACTCATTTAACACACATTTACACTGCACAATTTACATTAATCATTGTTAGTCACAATTTGAGGTATGCAAGCAAACTTGTATTCTCATTACCATAGCAATTCTTAACATGAATTCATCTTTTCTTACGTTGGCAAAATAAACTAAAGAAGCTTTCTATCCATAAATTCAACATACACATAAACACAAATAATTCACCACATACATGTCTACCTTATTCTTCCATGTAAACAAGCAAACATATATCCTCACATCCATCATACACATAAGCAATTGAACATTTTTTAATCCAAACATCAAGCAAACATATGATAACACATTCAACCATCTATCGTAATCAATCATCAACATGTTATCAATGAATGCTAATGCTTATGATGTGAATGCATTTCATACGAATACCATTGCCCTGGGTCTTTTCTCATTTCTCTTTTCTTATCTTTTTCTTTTTCCCTTCGTACATAGTATGTCATTGAGCTCAGAATCTATCGGTCCTTGACTGACTACGAGATCTCTCCCTGAATCATCACAGGCCTTCCCTATTTTCTCATTTTCTTTTCTCATACTGTGTCACATACAAATGCAACACTATGAATGTCAATACACTCATAAATCAATATCATCTCAATCTCATGCAAATAAGTATGCTCACATGCTTCATCATAACTATACAAGCATTTCATACCTCAGCTCAACTCAATCAAATATGCTCATATCATTCAAATCCCATCATTCATATACGCAATATGAATATAAAGGCTAGAATACAATCAAGCCATAACAATATAATTATCGCAATTATACTCATAAAATTCACATAGTTCTTTATATAAGATTACATAATCTCATATTAATGACTAACCGCAAGGAAGTGATGACACTTACTTTACCATTTCTCAACTTCACACTATTTCCATTTACTTGCTCAATACAACAAGACAACAGTCCAAAGAGCATACAAAATCATATCATCATACCCTCTCAATCAAGGTATACTCATAACATATAATACAACAAGAATCAACATTCAAGCTTTTAAGAATAGTTCATTAGAACATTTATGAGTATTCATCAATTGTTCTTATGTTCAAACTCTTAAAATTTTTAAAAGAATTCATAAGAACATACTTACAAGTATTCCTTCTTATCATTTCCAATTAGTATCTTTCCTTATCATTATAGACTTTAAATCAAGATTTCTAAGAACATGTACATTCTTAAGTCAACAAAATCAAGTATAAGAATACTTATCAATTCACTTACAATGAAACATTTAAGCTTATTTTCTTTACTTTAACTTTCATATCATGTAATAAGTGAATAACATTTACCTTAACTCCGCAAAATCGGCATATCAACACCGACTCAATCTCCGTCCAATTCTTAGTACAACTCCTCCTATACGAATTAATCACACAAACATCATTAATTAATTTCTCTAACACTAAATATTACTTAAAATCGTACTTCTTTCTTTCAAAGCATTAATTTCCCTCTTCTTAGTAGCTTTCAACATAAGAAACCCTTACTAAAACTATCTAAAATATATTTTACATGTTCTAATCTTTGTTTAAGGATTATAACATGTACAAGAACATCAGTTATACTCTTCTCTACTTTCAAAACATCAAAACCTAATCCAATTAGTAGCATTTCTTCAAGAAATCTCTACTAACCTTAATCCATATTATGATTAATTCACTCCAATCATTGTTTATGAATCCCATCAAGTACAACAACATCAACCATCCTCTTTCCTAACTCCAATTTCAGATTAACTCAATAAACTCCAAAACCCTAATCCTCAATCAATCCAAAACTCAGGAGAAAACATAGTAAAATCATTCAATTTCACTTACTGTGATGTTCTTGGTGATGATTTCACAAGGACTTAAGTGTATTTCACCTCATAGAACCATTTTCTGAGGATTTTGAGGTCTGAGTTCGAAGTAGGGAAGGTTTGACTTCTGTTTGGATAGTGAATCAAATGAAACAGTGATGATTTTTAAACAAAGCCCACCGACACGGCCTGGGGCACAGCCCGTGCCTCAGGACGTGTTGACCATTTTTGTCATTTTTCCGAATTATTTTTAATGCAAAAATTCGTGGGTTTGACACATGAGCACGAGGTCAAGTTTTGGTAAGGACGAGGTCGTGCCTCAAGCTTGAGGTTGTGTCCAAACAAGCTTGAGCTCGTGCTGCACTGTTGTTTTGTGCATTTTCTTGCGAGTTTTCATCCGATTTGACCCCGTTTAAGTCCATTTCTTGTATAGTTTTATTCTAACAAATTTCGGGGCATTACATGGAATCAGAGCCTGAACCCAAATGGGTGGGTTTAACAGCCTCGTGAAGATCTTGGATGGAAGACCTGGAAGATGCCTGACATGAGATTGCCCATAATGACTCAGTGCAAGGTTAAAGAAAAAACCTTAGGCCCAAGACCTAAAGCCGAAAGAAGAAAGCTCAGTGAGGAAGACTTAATTAGAGATTCAAGCCCAAGAAAAGAGGAGCACAAGACCAACTAAAAATAGATGAGATACCTGTGGCCTCTGAGGCTTATGAGGCTTGAACTTAAAGTAATAAGTATGAACTTGAAGTAATAAGTACAGACAAAAAATTGCAAGTCGCAATTAGACCAAAGCAAGCTGAGCTAGTTGGACTTGAGGGGAGTGTTAGAAACTAACGAAGAGAAAAGAAAGTGGGCTTGTCCCACATGAAAAAAACATAAGAAGGGAAAGAAGTGTATATATGTATGAAGTTAAGGACCTTAAACAAGCCAATTGGTTGGTTCAAGTTGGTACCCACGCAGTTCTACATATTGTACTTTTGTTCGAGTTTGGCAATGGAGTAACACCCCCAACACCTAAGCCTATCATGGAGACCCAAGAATTTTTAACATGGTGTCAAAGTCATATAATCGGTAATAGATCATGGGCTCAATAATGAAACTCCTTATTTGTGGATATGTAGTTACCGGTCTGATAATGATAGACAATGGACCTAGTCGGGTTGCACTTACAGGGAAGTATTGAGAATGTGTCTTACATCGCATAAGTAGAAGAGTGTCAAGTGATTTATAATGATGTGAATTGTGAGTCGAATACAAGCTAATTTATTTTGTATTAGAGGGTTCACAACCTATATCATTCATATGTTGACTCACGAGTGCAAAAATAGATGAGAGACTTGTGGCCTTTGAGGCTTGAACTTGAAGTAATAAGTATAGACGAAAAATTGCAAGTCGCAACTGGACCAAAGCAAGCCGAGCTAGTTGGACTTAAGGGGAGTGTTAGAAATTAACGAAGAGAAAAGAAAGTGGGCTTGTCCCATATGAAAAAACATAAGAAGGGAAAGAAGTGTATATATGTAGGAAGGTAAGGACCTTAAACAAGCCAATTGGTTTGGTTCAAGTTGGTACCCACACAGTTCTACATATTGCACTTTAGTTCGAGTTTGACAACGGAGTAACACCCCCGACACCTAAGCCTATCATGCAGACTCAAGATTTTTTAACATGGTATCAGAGTTATCTAGCCTAATCGGTAATAGATCCTGGGCTCAGTAATGAAACTTCTTATTTGTGGATAAATAGTTATCAGTCTGATAATGATAGACAATGGACCTGGTCAGGTTGCACTTGCAGGGAAGTATTGAGAATGTGTCTTACATCGCATAAGTAAAAGAGTGTCAAGTAATTTATAATGATGTGAGTTGTGGGTCTAATACAAACTAATTTGTTTTGTATTAGAGGGTTCACAACTTATATCATTCATATGTCGACTCACGAGTGCACAGTCCCATGGAATTTAACAATATCAATTAAAACATTTTAAATAAAAATTTTAGAAAGAAGAATTAGGAAAAGCAAGTCCATTCCTTAGGTTTCCATCTTTTTTGGTATAGAGTATTTTAACTTTGATGTAGCGAAGTGGTTAACAACAAGATTTTCGATTCTAATATAGTCTTTTTTTTTTTATTGAAAAAAATGGGTACAAGGGGAGCTCAACCCCAAAGAATCCGGTCAGGGAGCGAATGCCTAGCAGGGGATCCACCCAGCAGCCGGAGCTGCCAAAAGGGCCTGCAAGAAGGCCAACTCATAGGTAGGCTCTTAACCGTTCGTGACCCATGAGCGGGAAGGGATCTCTTTCCGGACATGTGACCACCAAGGAAGCCCAGGGCGGTAGCCCACCAGCAAAGTGTCGTCGGGCAGATTCGAACCCAGGTTGCAAGGCTGTGAAGAGATCTGGGATCCT
Organism: Breynia disticha f. nivosa; assembly: GCA_948193385.1. Lineage (NCBI taxonomy): Eukaryota > Viridiplantae > Streptophyta > Magnoliopsida > Malpighiales > Phyllanthaceae > Breynia > Breynia disticha. The sequence goes on from CANYCX010160940.1 coordinate 4,866, forward strand.
CGACTTTACCAGTTGAGCCAAGCCTCCTTGGCAAAATCTAATATGAAGGTGTTTGTTAGTGAATGCCAAGTATGTCAATAGAATAAATACTCCACGCTTACCCCTACGGGATTATTACAGCCTCTTCCCATTTTGGAGTCTGTTTGGTCGAATATTACGATAGATTTTGTGGAGGGATTACGTAAGTCTCATGGATATACCACCATCTCAGTGGTAGTAGATTCGATCAGTAAGTATGCACACTTTTTAATGTTCAAACATCCGTTTATAGCTCGAAAAGTAGCAAAAGAGTTTGTTTTTCAAGTAGTTAATTTTCATGGGTTTCCTAACTTGATCGTCTTTGATCGAGATAAGGTTTCCATGAGTCATTTTTTGGTTGATTTATTCAGACTCCAATAGACCAGGTTGAACTGCATCATTGTCTATCATCTACAGTCTAATGGTCAGAGTGAAGTGGTGAACAAGAGATTTTACGATAATTACTTACATTGTTTTACTGGGCATAGGCCTCAGGAGTGGTTGATGTGAGTTTTATTTTAACACGTTTTACCATACCGCCTTAAAGTGCTCTCCATTCAAGGTCATGTATGAGTGGGACGCTCCTCTTTGTCTCAAATATAATTTTTAGGCTACTTCTAATTTCTCCTTGTATGAGATGTTAAAAGAAAGAGAAATGGATTTAGCTAAAATTTAAGAGCAATTGATGTTAGCCCTAAAAATTTATGAATATCCATGCAAACAAACATATGAGAGATCTCTAGTTTTATATAGAAGATAATGTATATTTAAGTCTTGGACCTTATAGATAACACTCTTTAGAATCTTGATAGAATAAAAAGTTGGCTCAACGATTCTTTGGCCATACACAATTATCCAGCATGTGGGAGCAGTGGCGCACCAGTTAGATTTGACAAGTTCTACTGCTATACACCCAGTTTTCCATATATCCTAGCTCAAAAAGGTTATGGGACAAATGAATAGAGTACAACCTTTACCACTCAACCTGACTCAAGATTTAGAGTGGGTGGTTATACCTAAAGATGTACCAGGAGTCAAGGATAGGGATGACAGATAGGAGGTGCTCATGAAATGGCAATACTTACCATACTTGAATCCACATGGGAAGATGTCACAATGATTAAGCAACATTTTCTAAATTTTGACCTTGAGGACAAGGTGCGTACTAAAGGGGCAGGTATAATAAGGGTCTAAGTGAATAAATTGTGCCATACAAGCAATATTACGATCGAAAGAAGAAGAGGGTGCTCGTTCAGAAGAATTAATAGATTAATTAATGGGTTGGATTGTTAGTGGTCATGCATTGCATTTTTGTTATATGTTCTGTTGGAATTCTATTAAATTTTTTGTTATGTTTCTGTTATGAGTCATGCATGTATAATAGGGGAATTATTCTCTATGTTGCAGAAGAAGTTAGTTGATATCCTCTTCTGTTTACCTTCTTTTTCTTAATCTTCATCATCTTTAACCTTAAGAAGTTCTTCTGCCCTAATTGTTGCATCCTTCAGCACTGTATAATCTCTAGTTTTAGACTGAGGAACCTGTTTACATATTTTCTTATTTAAACCATCTTCAAACCTTCTACATTTATCCCTATCAGCAGGGATAAGATTAGCAGTAAAATGAGATAACTGGATAAAATATAATTCGTACTCGACTACAGTCATCTTCCCTTGCTTTAGAGCTAAGAACTCTCTTTATTTTGCATCAATGTATACCTCCGGTAAGTATTTCTTTCTAAACTCTCATAAGAAATCCTCTCATGCTATCACTCGAGGAAACTCAAAGTTGTACGTATCAACCTGTAACAATGATACAGTAAACTTTAAACTGTTTCCAAATGTAGCCTACATTATCTCAAAGACTCAAATAAAATGATCTAACCACTCATCTGCCAGTCGTGGATCTATAGTGCCTCTTAACTCTACAGCTCCCAACTTCTTCAACTCTTTAAAAGTTTTAGATCTAATCTAGTAATCAATCAGAGGTGGATCCCTGTAGATAGGATAATACAGTGGTGGTGGATAAGGATAGGCTAACCATAATACGAATAATCAGGATCATATGGCTCATGTATCGATCCTGCATAAGACGTCTCAACAGTGTCTCTAGGGTCTGCTACCCCTTCTCTCTCCGTAGGAAATCTAGACTGTGACATATTGTAAAGTCCTAGAATTTATACGAATTAAGTTATAGGGAAAATAACTTAAAACAAAAGTAATTCGAATCGAATTAGTAAAGTGCAAAAAGTTCAACAAAAATCTGCATTGAGCACGATCATGAGCACGCCGCGGCTCATGAGTGTAGAGGAGCACGACCTCCTGCTCGAATTTGGAAAATTAACACGACCTGTGTTGAATTTATTATAGAACGATCTCGTGCACGACTGAATAGAAACTCGTGCTGAGAAAGCACGGCACGACCTGGTGGCACGAGTCGCGTCCAGGTGTGTCGACTGGGTTAATATGAACTAACCGACTATTCCTTCTTCGTTCATTTAAAAACAGAGGAAAGAATAGAATAACCAAGCAGGGGCACGAATTGAAGCAGAAAGAGGAAGTTGGCAAGAAACAACTTAATTCTTGCCAAGAATCAACCTTTTATGCTCTTATTTTGTGTACATAGAAGAGTGTAGCTTGCTAAAGATGTTGATTTTGAGAATTTTGTAATGATATAGTTGCTGGAACAATTGTAGTTCATGGATTTGAACTTGATGAGCCTTATGTAAATGAATCTAGGTATAAAGAACATGAGATGAAGGAGTTATAAAAGTTGGTTAGTTTGGAAAGGTTATGGGAATTGGTTTGAATTGGAATAGAGCTGTATTGATTGTTCATTAAGTATGGAATTAGTAAGGATATGTATATTTAAAAGCCTTTAAATGGTTAATTTCGTACAAGATGATCTGTACGACGCTTGGATCAAAGTTGAGCCTGATGTGTAACGCTCCAGAAAATAACCATTTGATTTGTTGGAAAATGTCTAAATTAAGTTGAATTAATGTTTAATGTAAGTTCCAAGTATGTATACATAAGGATATATAGGCAGGGAATTGAAAGAGAGTCGAAACCGCAAAGTAGTGTTGGAAAATCAAAATAACGTATGTTTATTTGTACATAAACATACGTTATTCTTCATAAAGCATGAATAACATATGTTTAGCTTAAGAATAACGTACTTATTCTGTCTACTTGCCTGGAATTTCACTTTTGACTAACGTACGTTAATTACAAATTAAACATACGTTATCGGGGGTCCAAACATGTCATTAAAAGGCTGGAAACACTTCATTTCGGGGCAAAAACACCCCACAACCCTCCTAAACATTCTCTCAACTCTTAAACACTAATGTAAACCTTCCTAAACACTAAAACAACCTACCAACTCGTGGATTTCAGCAGATTAACAACACAACGATCCCTCCATCTGATTCTCTCCAGATTAGGGTTTGAAAACAAAGAGGACAAAAGGTAAGATCCTTGATTCTAAGCTGAAATGTGTAGAAAATTAAGTACATTTGGTAGGGTTTTGTTGGGTTTTCAGTGAAGTTACTAAATGTATGAACATCTAACACAAAATTTGAGGATTTGTGGAAGATTGATGATTTTACGGTTATGACAGAATTTCGAGATTTTGAGGAATTGATTAGAGAAATGAGAAATTGATCATAGAATGTTGTCTATAACATGAAATGTGTTACATTTTGTATAGGAGGCGACAAACGGAACCCGAATCGGAGGTTAGTGCCGAATCGAGTCCGCGAGAAATCGAGGTAAGTGTTCTTAGACGCTTACGATTGTATGCTTGCCTTTGTATGGTTAAGTTTTTGTGATATATGTTTTGTTTTGCTGAGATGGTAGCAAAATTTGTGTGAATGCCTTATAGGCTTGAATTGGATATTGCTATAAAGTTGGGTTTTGAGTTGTTTTGAATGTTGAATGATGATAGTAAGTGTGATGAAAATGTTATCTTGAAGGTTTGATCCATGTTGTGAGATTGGTTTGAGTGCAAACAAGTTGTGTAAAGAGATTTATGTCTTGTATGGTTGGCTTGGGAATTTGCAAGTTATGATTGGTATGTGTGTTGAGCTTTATATGTGTTGAAAATGCAAATATGTTAAATTGTATTGAAAGTGCAAAGTTACCTAATGCAAGTAACTTGTACGATGTGCTTTGGAGGTTGTTTGATATGCTAAGTGTTGTGGAATATGTGTATGTATGTGATATAAATCGAATGTTGGGCAGAATGCTTCTGACCTAAAATAACGTATGTAATGGTAGACATAAACATACGTTAATCAAGATAAAACTTAATTTAGAGTTAACATACGTTATTCTTGACCTGGAAATGTGGTTTTTGCCTGTTGATGAATAAAGTACGTTAGGGCTTGATAAACATACATTAATAGGGCCCAGAAACCTAGTTTTAGCCCGAATAACATACTAACGATTATCTGAAGTAAGGTAATGACCTAGGATGATTCCTAAGACATAAAACACATAAAATAATTGTTTGTGGCATGGCTACGACGAACCATTAGGGAATTTAGGTGCGAATGTGGCTATGTGTTTTCATGAACACACCCGTATAGGCCGAAGGTTCCCTTGCGCATTTAGCATAACAACTATAAGGATTCACTTACTAAGTATTTCTATATATTAACCTTTGTTTTGTTGTGTTAATGTGTGCAGAGTGACAGGTACCAGGGACGGGATGACTTTTTGGCAGGGCTAGCAGTGCGGTACTAAAGAAGGTTGAGCTCTTAGGGTTTTGGTTATGTTTGTGTTATATGCCTATACATATATTAGTATAGGAGTGACTTGTGATCATTGCATGTAAACCGTTTTCCACAACTTCCGCATATTGAACTTTATTGTGATTTGAGCTAAGTCCCTTTTATACCATACTTAGAGTTTGATTTTCTATGTGCTAAATGAGTGTAATTTCTGTGTGAAATTGGCAAAGAAATGACCTATATAAACAAAGGAATTAAGGTATAAATTGTTGTGTGCTAACTTACCTTAAAACAGAAATCAAATGGGCATTTCTGAAGCTCACCACACCCTCGTGTTGACCAGCACGCCATCATGTTTGAGGCCAATTTGACCAGCATGTCTCGTGTTGTTGGATTATCTAGATAACGATGTGAGTACGACATTGTGCTCAACACGACACTGGTCGTGTTACCTGGAAATGATGAAATTGAGCACGACAAGTGTTCAATGGGCCACGACATGTCGACTGGAAACTATACATGAGCACGACCCCGTATTCATGAGCACGACCCCTGTGCTGTTACAAAATCTTCCTACACTTCATTTTATTACAATCTAATTATCACCTACTAAGTATATTTGTATACTCACCCCTTTTGATCGTTTAAATGTTGTGCAGATCGTAAGTAGCTGCTTTCTAGACAAGATCTTTGCAGTGATTAGAGGTGCTGATTTGATACGATCAAGGTCTGGCTCCAGAGATTATTTTTTTAT
>CANYCX010161053.1:0-28080 GCA_948193385.1 Breynia disticha f. nivosa
CATAAAGTTTATGTGATAATTTCCCTCAAAGTAGGCCAAACTGTTGCATTATTTTATCAGATGGTGTCGTGGCACAATTCATCAAAAAAGTCAAGCCAATATTAATCTCTTTATGCTCAAGTAACGATCATCACATACAGAAGAAATGATCAATACTATATATAAATACTACAGCAAGTCACCGAGTGAGGCAGCTTTATAAAGGTGGAAAAAATGATACCAATTTCAACCATCTTCTTCTTCATCCTCTCTTCATATTCGAATTACTTTCACTCGACTCGGTTGCTTCGAGTATTCCGGTCATCAGCTTCATATGAGTCCATGTCACTCTATCATCTTGGATTTGGTTTTATTGTAGAGGGTCCTTTGGGTTTGTATTGAGGACAAGTGCAGAGGAGACTGCTCTAATTTTAGCTTTCTTTCACTTCAATATGTAGTTTTTCCCTTTTTTTGTTCATAGCTACCCTCATATGGTCGTTAGAGTTTATATTAATACATCTCTAAGGGTTTGTAAGTGCCTCAGTTTGAGCCTTTGAGGATGATGTAATGACCATGTAATGGTAAGATTGGTGAAGATTAGTTGTTACTGCTGGGATTTTCATTTTTTATTTGTATTTTGTTTGTTTTAAGGAGTTCAGGGATAACTTGCCAGTTTGCGTTTAGAGTTTCGCAAAAAAACTCAAAGCAAATATGTTCATGCCGTATATACTCGCTCTGCAAATTTTGAAGTGATTTTATAATAGCATAACAAAATGAAAAAAAAAATTTGACTATTATTTTAATTTATTTGAAATATTATTTTTTATTACATAAATTTAGGGTGAGAGGATAGTGTCTACTGGAAAAGTCATTGGATTCAAAGCCTAATTATAGTAATACATACATATGTTTCACTTCAAGACGACTAGAACGAATGTCTTGTGTCAGTTACCAGATGGAGTGATGCTATGCTTTTGTATTATCATATTTTATGTATTTTCTACGGAGATGATATAATTAAATCTGATTTAACGGTACTTTAAAGGTTAATTCAAAAATCTGTTTTTAAAAATAATTCCTTTAGCGTGGTTCATGATTTGAACCTTTGGATTAATTTTAATTGAATCTTAACAAAGAAACGTACATAAAAAATAGCATTATAGAAGTACCATAACCGATCCCACTATCTACTTTTAACTAATAGAAAATAGTTTCAACAGTTAAATTTATACAACTTTTTCTATTTTAATAAATATAAAGTAGGAAGACGTCAATTTGGTTGAAGAGCTGCACGTTGTTACAGGTTTGAAATTGTTAATTTGTGAAAGAAGAATTATTGGCCCACCATGTTCTATCTCATTTATTTTTGTGGGTGGTTATTTTTTCTTTCAAGATGACTGTTTTGAGATTCTTAAATCCAGGCAGCATAAATAATTAATTAATTAATTAATTAATAAGATTTTGCAAATCTTGGCTTTTACAAACTTTTTTTAAATGTTTCGGATGTTTAAATGTGGCATTTTGAAGAAGCCATGTCATGAACCGACAACGCCATGGGCTGTGGAGTGGACAGATGACATGATTCACAAGATTTATGCCTGAAAATTAAACAATAGAGTTGTAGAATTAGATTTAAGAATAAAAAATGAAGACACAAAATTTACGTAGTTTGATCAATGTTATCTACTCTACGGATAGAAAGAGAGTACTCTTTATTGATGTATTGGCCAAAGAGTTATAATGAAGAGAAAGAAATTTATTTATAGGTTTACATTTGACCACTAGCAAAAAAACTTATCTATCCTCGGTGTTAAAACCCTAAATCTACACACTCTAAATAGACTTCAAATACCCAAAAGAGAAAATTGATATAACTCAACAATTTTCAACCTTGGATCTATTTTTTCCATTCAATCAACAAAAACAACAAAATTCTCAACTCATATCCCTGTCATGCCCTTTAAGGGCCTCAAGCTCAAGCTTTGCGAACATTCACCAAGTCCAAACTACGCTCAAATTTCTCAGTGGTCAGCGGCTTAGTCAACATATCTACAGGATTGTCAGTTGTGGCTACCTTCTCAATGAAGGACACCTTATCATCAATCACATCTCTGATAAAATGCAATTTGACATTTATTTGTTTTATCCTCTCATGGTACACAGAATTCTTTGTCAAACACAAAGCAATTTAACTATCACAATAGATACAAGGCAGGTAAATTTAAACCCAAACTGCTAAAAACTATTTAACCACATACCTTCTTTTACTCCCTCTCTCAAAGACATGTACTTCGACTCTGTTGTCGACAAGGCCATCGTTGGTTGTAATAATGTCCTCCAACTAATCGCACATCCAAACAAAGTGAAGATATAACAGGCCAATGACCTTCCCCTCATGAGATCTCCTTCATGATCCGAGTCTGTGTAACCAAGCAGTCCATTAGATATATTGTGTAACCAACCAATCCATCAGTTATATTATTCCTTTTATACACTAAACACACACTATTTGATCCCTTCAAGTATCGCATTATCCACTTGATAGCTTGTGACGCTCAATTTTTAAAACTCTTTTTATAAACTATTTAATCTCTTTTCATAAAATTTGGTATAATTTTTTTCTTCATTGTAATACCGTAATAACAGTCAAACATGAGATCGAATAATAATATAATAGTTAGGACAGAAACCTAAGTCTATATGAAACGTGCATATGCAGTTTATACAATTAGTGCATAGTTTAAAAATGATTTACAAAATCCTATAAGTTATAAAATGAATTCTCCATAGTACACCGTCGACCTTACACACGGGGATTCTCTTGCAACCTGCATTCATAAAACAATAATACAAAACCAACACGAGTATTAAAACTCAGTGAGTGCATATATTCCCATGCCACTATTCAAACCATATAACTCATTGCAATCGTTTATTCATGCACATGCATTTTAAGGTCATATCTTATACTCCCTTTGCCTATCATCTTATTCAAGCAATCGTTCAATTTAATTCACTTAGCCATTTTGTTTCCAGACTCATATTCCTAAGAAAACCTTGCATATGTCACAAACTCAATCATACATTTGTCATTTGATTTACCTCCTAATTACACATGATTGTCAACATCATTTAACACGTTATCTAAGGCATCCCATCATTTTTTAACATATTAATCAACAATCTATACAATGACATGTCTTCATGCAGTCATGCAAATCACGAATTCATCTACTTGTACCATGATACACAGTCATCCTAAGTTTAATCACAGGCATATCCAAACTCACTTGTTAGCTCATCATTACTTATGCATCCAATCATACAGTCATTTCCTTTACACATTGAACCTATCAATTATTAAGTCAGTTTATACGTTATTCATTCATGGTTATATTAATTACCCGTAGCTCAAGCATCAGCTATTCATTCATACTACTGTTTACAAATTCATACCATTTCATTTTTTCATGGTTCACCCTTTTCATTTTTGAATCACGTTACTTCACTCAGCACGCCCACTCCTACTTCATCTTTTACACGAGCACAAATCCATTATATCAAAATCCTAATTGATACAGTTCTCATCATTAGTCATGACATCTATCTCATCATTCATTTATACACTCAACTATTTAGGTAATTCACACTCATGTGGTTTAGGTCATATCTTATATTTTTTTCATGCCAATTTTGCCAATCATACAAGCATACAAGTTAACACCACAAACTATTACATTTCCATCTTGGTTTGTCTCAATTTAAGTCATTTTTAAAGAAGGAACCTAGACCGTTCACTAGACCGTTGGGTCTGATCTTATGTTTCTGCCTAATTATCCCTTATTAAAATGGTCTGGAAAATGGTTTTGGAAACCATTTGCCAGGTTGTTTCGATCACCACAAATTGCTTTTGTCCAATATTGATCCATTTGAAATGGTCTGGCAAATGGTTTGGTAAAACCATTTACTAGGCCGTTTTAATTACCTATTTTGCTTTAGAAACTCAATTTCAAAGTTGAGATTGTGAAACAGGTTAGGGAACGATTACCCAGACCATTTTCCTGCTCGTTCACATCTGATTCCTATAGTAAATGGGCTCATCTTTACCTCAAACATCTATACCAATTCTATTTACATTTATCCCAAACATCTCAAACATCATATTGATCAATCAGTACACACTCACACTTAGAATCACACATCAATGCCACTCATTAAACAAACACAATCATCAACTTCTCCCTTAGCGTACCATTACACAAACTTTCCTTCATCAGAACATAGTTACCCATATCACTCGAATTAGCACAACTGACATAGTAATTCTTATGAATGCTCGTGATGTGTGCACGTGCAATTTATGTAAATCTTCTCACATTCTTTGGTACTGAACCCCTTTTCATAAATTTGCGTGAACAATGAGATAATCCTGCCCCACATCCTCTTGCGGGCTCTACATGACCTCCTCTGCATCCTCTTGCGGGCTATAGGTGCCTCTCCCACATCCTTTTGTGGGCTTTAAAGGCAAAGTACAATATGATGATGAGTTGATGAATGCGCATACAATAAATCAACACTCATTTATACAAGCCAAATCAACACATAAGCTCATGACGGGTACACAACCCCTAATTCTCTTACTCAATTACTTGGCGACAACTTGTTCCTTCATCGTTCTTTTCACATCAGGTTCCTTATTATCTTGTAAATCATTATTTCACATTCATTTATGCTTTTTTGTTCTTACTTCCATTTTCATCACACATACATCATTTTCAAACCTCAACACAATAATTTAATTCTCAATGGTAATCACATATTTTCCATTTCATTCAAGCATAAAGTGTAATCAAACACACCATAGGTATTTCAACAATCCAAAGCATACCATGTGTTCATTCACAGTAACACTAATACAACACACGTTCACATGCAAGCATAACCCATACGATAAACTTGTATATACTTAACCATGCAATGACACTCCAAGGCAAGTAAGTGATAAGTACGCACTCACATATATTTCTCAAATAACATACACATTCATAACACATAATAACTATCTTGTGTCCTTTAATCATTCAAGTGCACAAGGAAAATATAAACACATACCCTACGAATGCAAACCATTTAGAACAAAACTTGTTTCAACAAATAATTTCATATCCACTACCAAACCATTATTCTATCTTTCACAAGTCTTAAACTCATAGCCATTAATTAAAGTACACATTCATTCGAACACACTTGACATATCATCATTTACCACTTATAGCTTTATTTCATTTATGACCCCAATTTGGTCAACCCACATCTATGTTAATCACACACTAGCAATTTCATCATCCAACCATACTCACATCCGCACAAGCACTTATTAACAATAAGTACATTTCAGCTTCATGTCACATTCTCAATTCCTAGTAAATAATCAAATTATCATATGCCCACACACTCTCAATTCATTCAAACCCACATTTAAATGCACACTAATAACACGTGATTAGTACCAAGCATTTTTAACCATGCAATGGAAATCAACATTATATTGACCAATGGTAGTGAACATTAGGTCCATTGTATGTTTTGATCATGTGTAAAATCTATGAAATTGATAAAAATTATCTACAGGATAAGCTAAATCAATAGGTTGATGAATGGTGGAACCAAATCAAATAAAATGGTCAAAAGATATTTTGGTACTACATTCTAGTAGACCAAGAATATTTCCAGTAGACTAGAATGTGTCTCCACTTGAGTAAAATAGAACTGGAGTCAAGTAAGTAGGATGAACAGTAACAGAAGAATTCTAGTCGAGTAGATGGTGGCCCTAAACTAAACATCGATTATAACGGTTATCTGACGTTCAAATTCAAATGCTTAAAGGACATAATCGTAATCAGATCGGACATAAGGTGACATGCTAATGATTGAAGTTCAAATTCAAATGTTGATGTCTGAAGATCGAATTCCAATCGATCAGACAAATCTAGTTGACCAAAAAAGACAAATATCAATCGACCAATAAATTGTTGGTCGAGTAGATAGAATTTGAATTTACTATTAGAATGAATTTGAAGAATTCTAGTCGACCAAAGAAGTGTTAGTCGAGTAGAACAACAGGTGAAATAGCAATTGGAGTGATTTGCTGAAAATTTAATCGACAGAACTTCAAGCTACTTAAGTAGAAAAATCTCCAGTCAACAAAAAGAAAAGTTGCCAGTCAACCAAAAAGATTCCAATCGACCAAAAAAGTGCTCTGCAGCATAAATCACTATTCTTAAGGCAACCAATTGAGGCAAACGTTATGTCTAACAACTATATTTTTGAAAGGAGGTATAAAAAGGAAAAATTTTAGAAAAGAGAGGAATAATAATTCAAGAAATAACTATTCACAAACTTCAAGTGCTCATAAACAAATAGTGCTCTCAAAGTTTCTCTTGTATTGAAAAAATATTTAATTATGCTAGAATTTGTGAGCTTATAGTCTATCCTTTCCCATAGCACAACTAGTTGTATTTTGTTAAGTGTTATAGAATAGTTCAACATTGTTGTAAGGTAGGATTTGAGCTCTAAGTCAAATTAAAGTGTAAGGTAGCTTGAGCCAAAAATTAAGTTTGTAAGGAAGTTCTCACTAATCTTAAAAGTGAGGTAATAGGAAGTGTTGGCCAAAATCCTATGTGGTAGCTTAAGTAGTGGACGTAGGTATTAGGGTCGAACCACTCTACATTGTGTGTTCTTGTTGAATATTTCAATTTTTGCATAAGAAGCTCAAAGTATCTGTAGCTCTATTCAACACCCTTTTAGAGCTATTAGTGGTTCTACAATTGGTACCAGAGCAGGTCTTAAATTAAAGGCTTAACATCCTTGAGACAATCCAAGAATGGCACAAAGTTACGGTGCAGATATTGGTGTAAAAACAAATATCCCCCATTGTTCAATGACACAAACCACTCATCATGGAAGGACCACATGAAGATTCATATTATGTGTGAGGGTATCAAGTATTAGAAATTTATCATCCATTGACTATTTGTTCTAAAAAAGGAAAGTGGTGAACTAAAAGATGAGTTGGACTATAGCGACGATGACTCGAAGAGAGTCTATGTCAACGTAAAATAAATAAACTTGATTTTATACGCTCTCTCGATAGATGAGAAAAACCATATGGTTTTTGTACCAGAGCCAAAGACATATGGAAAAGGCTTAGAGCCACCTACGAGGGTACAGTCAAGTTAGGGAGATAAGGATCAACATACTACTTCATGAATATATGATATTCACAATGAAGGATGGAGAGTTTATCAACACAATGCTTAATTGGTTCGATGAAATCATCAATGAGTTGAGCAGTCTTGGAAAACCCTTGAGTGATAGTGACAAAGTCAAGAAGATCCTAAGGTCTTTGCCTAGAGAATAAGATTCTCAAGTAACAATAATTTTAGAGTCGAAGGACCTTAACACTCTGGGCTTCAATGCTCTTGTTGGTTCATTGATTAACTACAAAATCATCTTAAAATCAAGAGGAGGAAGACCTAGACCCAAGGAGAAAACAATTGCATTGTGACCTCTCAACAAGAAGATAGTGAAGGATAAGGTATTGATGGAGAGACAGAGGATGAAGAATTGTCTTTATAAGCAAAGAACTTAAGAAAGTTCAAAAACTTGATGAGTTTGAGAAAAAAGGAACTTAGAGGAAATGATAAACACCGAGGAGGTTTTCTAGATCAAAGAAAGAATGACGATAGAAAGAGAAATTTTAATGAGGAAGGGTGCTTCAAATGCGGGGAAAAGGGGCATTTCGCCAAAGAGTGTAGAGTCAACACCTCTGGTATGAGATTCTAAAACTTTAATGACAAAGGCAAGAAGAAAGAATCTTTAATTGCAAGTTGGAGTAATGAGAAAGAGGATTACTAAACCTTTGAGGAAAATAATCTAGCACTCATGGCAAGAAGTTCCTCAACTAGTCACATTGAGAATAAGGTAGATGTCTCACTTAGATTTTAATAATTTTGATAAAGAGATATTTGATGATGACTTACTTGATGATGACTTGAATGAGGCATATGTGACTTTGCAATATGATTTCAAAAAGGTTATGAAGATGAAAAAAATTTAAAATCAACTAATAAGAAGTTGGCAAATAAGAATCCAAAGTTGAATGAAAAATTGATTGATATGAATGGTAGATGCTTGAAAAATGACTTAAGTAACTTTAGATTTGAGTTGACTATTGATCATATTGATTACTTGAAAAGATAACGTGAATTGTCCAATGAGATTGACAGGTTAAGAAAATAATTCTCATATGTAGTTGGTAAATTCACAAGTGGAAAAGAAAAGTTTGAATAGTTATTTTCCTTGCAAAGATACTCTATTTTGAAACATGGACTAGGTTGTGATCCATATAAAAAAATCATCCTTGATCAACAAATTTATCAAAGAAAATGACCAAGTTTAGTGAATCTAAATTACCTTCTTGCACTAGATGTTTTAAAGTATATCATGCTGCTTATGCATGTTCTATCTGAAGAAGGAGTGTGAAAGTAAAATCATTTTGGATTTTGAAAGACATGAATATCCCAAATATGGTTTTTCATGCTAACCCCAAAGGATCCAAAGTTGCTTGGGTGCTAATGAGATAAAAACAATTCATTTTGTAGCTACAACAAAGAATGAATAATCAATCTAACTCTTGTATGTGGATAGAAGATGCTTAAGGAACATAAGTGGGGATGAAAGTCTATTTGTAGAAGTGAAACCCAAGGAACAATGATTTGTCACTTTTGGTGATAATAACAAAGTTAAAATCATTGGTGTGGGTAAAGTGAGTAAGGAACCTTTACCAACCATTGATAATGTTCTTTTAGTTGATTGTTTGAAACATAATTTGCTAAGTGTTTCTCAACTTTGTTATATGTATTTTAAAGTAAAATTCGAGCCTACTCATTGCTTAGTATCAAAAGATAACAAAGTGGCCTTTATTGCAATAAGACCAGAAAACACTTATGTTATAAACTTGCATGATGATTTTTATTTCAACAAAAAGTGCTTAATCACCTTACATGAAAATGCAACTTTGTGGCATAAAATACTTGGTCATACACCATTGCCCATCATATTAAAATTATCTTAAAATGATGTATCCAAGAATCAAGTTTGCAAATGATCATTTATGTGAATCTAGTATGAAAGGAAAACATGTTAGAGGATCTTTTAAAGCAAAGCAAGAAATTTACACAAATAGGGTACTTGAGCTAGTTCACATGGACTTGATTGGACCTCCTAGACATGATAGCCTGAATGATAAATTTTATGCACTTGATATTGTTAATGACTTTTCTAGATAAACTTGGATTTGATTTCTTATTCATAAAAGTGATGCTTTTCACGAGCTTGCTAGGTGGTGTAGATTGGTTGAAAATGAGAGGAATTTGGCAATAATAGCAATTAGAACCGACCATGGTGGTGGATTTGAAAATGAGCCTTTTGAATAACTATGTGACAAATATAGAGTGGAACATAACTTCACATCACCTAGAACTCCTCAACAAAATGACGTGGTAGAGAGGAAGAATAGAACTCTTGTAGAGATAACAAGTACTATGTTGAATGAGTACGATCTACCAAAGTCATTTTCGGCAGAGGCAATGAACATCGATGCTACGTAATCAACCGTGTGCATCTTAAAAGAGATAAGATGAAGACTCTTTATGAACTTTAGAAAGGTAAGAAGCTTAACATATCTTATTTTGTTCCATTTATGTGGAAATCCTACATCCATAATAATGGTAAGGATAACTTAGGTAAGTTTTATGCAAAATTGGACGTTGGCATATTTCTTAATTTTTCATTAAGTAGTAAGGCATATTGAGTATACAACAATAAAACTAAGGTAGTATAAGAGAGTATACATGTGAAGGTAGGTGGTTATGATAATGTAGGTACAAAAGAAGTTGATGAGGTTCAAGAAATTCAAGAAAAAGATAGATGAGTTGAAAGTCAAAGATGAAAATTTACAAAAGATCTCACAACTAAGAATTGGGTGAATGTGAAGGATCATCGAATGGATCAAGTGATTGGAGATGTTAAATATAGGGTAAGGACAAGGAGAGAGATCGATGAGATCATGAGTAATTCAGCATTCATTCCTCTCATTGAGCTAAATAAAATCAAGGATGCACTTAAGGATGTACATTGGGTGATGGCGATGCAAGAAGAACTAAATCAAGTAAAAAAGAATCAAGTTTAGGAGCTAGTGCCGCCACCAAAGGACAAAACAATTGTTGGTGTCAAGTGGGCAAAATCAAGTATGATGAACATGGAGAACCTATAAAGAACAATTCTAGATTGGTAGTCCAAAGATTTTACCAAGAAGAAGGACTTGATTATGAGGAGACATTTGCACCAGTGGCGAGATTGGAAGTAATAAGACTATTGTGTGCTTTTGCATCTCACAAATGAATAAAGCTTCAATAAATAGGTGTGAAGAGTGCTTTCTTGAATGAATACATACAAGAGGAAGTTTATGTAAAGCAACCTCCCAGTTTTGAGGATCATGAACATCCAAATTATCTCTACAAACTCAATAAAGCACTATATGAGTTAAATAAGCTCCAAGGGCGTGGTATGAAAGGTTAAGTAATTTTCTTGCCCAACATGGTTATGTTAGAGGCAAAGTGGACAACACTCTATTCATTAAGAAAATTGATGATGATATGTTGATTTGCCAAATTTATGTTAATGATTAGTTTTTGGTGGTACTTATGCTTCTTTGTGCAAGGAATTTAGTGAATTAATGAAAGGTGATTTGATATGAGTATGATGGGAGAACTCAAGTTTTTCCTAGGATTACAAATCAACCCTCTAATGAGATCTTTATACACCAAAGTAAGTACACTAAAAATCTATTGAAGAAATTCAACATGCAAAAACTCTCATGTCATCGAATCTAAATCTTGAGAAGAAGAAGAAGATGTTGATCAAAAGCTACATACAAATATGATCGGATCTTTACTTTACTTAACAGCTTCTAGACCAAATATTATGTTTGCTACAAACTTGTGTGCTAGATTTTAATCATGTCCTAAAACACCACATCTTGTTGCGTGCAAGAGGATTTTTAGGTACTTGAGTGACACTATTGATCATGGTTTATGGTATCCTTATTGTGAAAACTTTGATTTGCATGCGTATAGTGATGTAGATCATGGTGGTTGTACGATTGATAGAAAAAGTACTAGTGGCATATGTCATTTTCTAAGTTCATCATTGATTTCATGGGCAAGTAAGAAAAAGTGAGTGTAGCAATTTCCATGGCGGAATCCAAATATGTAGCTGCGGGAAGTGCTTGTGCTCATGTTTTGTTGTAATATTCCTATTCCTATAAACTATAATTAGCGAAATAAACATATGAATTAAGAATAAATTGAATATAATGTGTTTCGGAGTAGGTTGGAGTTATATTATAGGTGGGAATGTTTACGAAACAGAGTTAGAATTTATACAGGTTGAATTCAGGTGACAACATAGTGGGTGTGCTGTTTAGCACGGTGACCATGCTCTTGAGAAAATATAAACACGACTGAATTTTTTGGACATGATAATCAGCACGATGACCGTGTTAATGAAGTTTGATCATTTTGACAAGCATAGGTTGTCTGATTTAGACACAGGTCATGCTGAGTTGTTAAATATGCAAAAAAATGTTGGAAATTAAAGTAGGAGGTGGAAAGTCTATACCAGCACGACCCTGCTGACCTCGACACGACTGTGCTGACCATCAACATTTTATAAGAGCATTTTGATCAAAAAATGAAATAGAAAGGGAAAGGAAGGAAAAATAGAGAGCAAAGGGAAATATATAGAGAGATTGAGAGAAAAACAAAGAGATTTAAGCGATTAAGCTAGATATTAAGCCGAGAAAGTGTAATTGATCGCATGATTGAGTAGGTTATCGATTTATATAATCGGTACAGAAATTCACGGAGAAAACGGTAAGAACATTACGAAGTTACATATAATTTATCAAGAATTTATATAGATATGTCGGTTAGAATTATTACATTGGAATATATTGAATTATAGGATAATCGTTCATATGTATAGGGCGATTTTCCTAGACGACAGTATCAAGATCAGAGTTTGGAGGAGTTTTGAATAGTACGAATATGCGGGAGAGTAATATAGACTTTCTTTTAAATACAGTGATATGTATGATCACTTAAAGAAAAGATAATTAAAGGATATGCCATGGTAATTGTATGTGATGATTGAAAGATAATGGTTATATGTAAACTGTTAGAATGGCTAGAGTGTGGGATCTATTGATGTGGCATGCAGGGTTCGTACATATGCCACGATGCTGATACTTGAAGTGCTTTGTGTATTGAATTGATTGTTGATATTGAATGATGCATACACGTAATCCACAGAAAAGATAAATTTATTTGCATATGAAAAATGACAGCATATGCATTTGGATGTTTGATATGGTGTAATAGAAATAGTATAGTTATAGGTAAAATTCTAGTAAAGATACTAAGAGAATAAAGTTATGATAGATATGAGAATAAATCATATAAAGGATTATAAAGTCATATACAAATACATATAATCATTAATAGGAAATTGGGAATAATAAATCATGGATATTCTTCCAAAAGAAATAAAGAATATACGTTTAGAAAGAAACATAGAATTACAACATATGATAAAAGAAGTACATGATCATTCATGACTTCATACAGATGTATTTACACAAATGCAAAATCGTATACCTGTAAATATGATTAATAGCATTGCATACAATTGATTATAAATATACGATTGAATGATCGAATAGGTACAAGATTAAGAATTGAAATAAAATAGGTACGTGATAATGAAACAAAATGTGAACAGATACGTGAAACGATTTTGCATACGATTTCGTACAGACATATGAGTGATTATTATTGATAATATGCATGATATTAATTATATGATACTGATGGTGATTGAGATAGTGGTGATAGATATGTTGGTGATTGGTTGGTGATTATATGATCGGTCATACTAAATAGGAAGCATATTAATGGAGAGGAAGTACATTACTAGAGCGGAAGTATATTATTGTAGAGGAATAAATTATAGAAAAACAACATTGGTTGTGTAGGAAGCATCATTGACTACTACAAGTTGCATGATATGTATTATAGTTCGATATGAGCGATTACAATTTATGATCACAGTAAATACAAAATTGATGAAAATGAATTACAAGTAAATGAATCAGCTTATCTAATACAGACATGTAAAAATGAATAGTATTTTTTATAATTACAAAAAAATACAGATACAGAATACAAAAATGAATATAATGTAACATTCCTATCCTAAATCCCTGTATTAGTAAAATGATTAATGAAAGTAAGTTTAAATTAACCTAGTATATATTAACAAATGTTAAACTTTAAGATAGGACAGTACAGTTGAAAGCAGGAAAGCGTTGGGCCAAAAAATGTAGAAAATGCTAACTTTCAGCCTGCAACACTGGGGGCATGCTGATTACACGAGGGCGTGCTCACTGGAGAAGTGATGAGAACGACCATTTCAAATAAGAGCACAACTAAGTTTTCTAAAAAAGGAAATGTTAACACAATGGGTGTGTTGAACAACAAGATGGGCGTGTTGAGGAACATGAGTCATGCTTATCAATTAATGGTTCGTGTTGAGGTGAAAATCATGCAGAAAAGTTGGAAATTGAAGCTTGACATGGCACGTGGAAAATGGCACGAGACGTGCTGATGTGAACATGGTCGTGCTTCTCAATAGAATAGTACTAAATCAAAATGCAAGCTTCATTTGTACAAATTTAAGAGAGAAACCGAGAGACACCAGAAGACAGAGGGCCGAGAGAGAGTTAGAGAGAGAAAGGTGATATTGTGGTGGAATCATTCATAAAAACAACGAAATAGATTCTAGGAGTAAGCCATATATAGATATCTAAGTCGATATTGACAAAATATAAAGGTAATCCTTTGTAATTATGAATTTAAATATAATTTTATAAAGAGCTTAGGTTAGAAATTGTTAAGATTGGATTAGGAGCATGCATATTATTTTATTATAGAATTGATTGTGATAAAGGATTGTATAAATGGTTGTTTAGGACGACAGGTTAGATCGAGGCAGAGTTTGAGCTCGTATCAGTTCGAGTACTTCCACTAGGAGGTGAGTAATCTAACTTACTATTTGGCTAAATTAAAATATGAGTATGAATCTATAAATTGCGAATAGTTACAATTATTGCAAATTATTATGAGTTGCATATAAATGCAAAATGAAATGTCGATATATACATACCAATGAAATGAATATGTTGATATGCGCGTACAAAGAGATAAATGTGAAAATGGTTATACATGTGATATGAATATTGTGAAATGAATGTTGAAAAGAAAAGTGTATATACAATTGAAATGAAACAGGTAGGTGAAATGTGAAAAGAAATGCAAAATAGATGCCTGAATGATGTTTATTGATTTTGATATGTGAAATTATGATATGATATGATATGGAAAGGTGATAAATGACCGATCATTCGGAGACGCATGGAAGTTAGGTCCACATGAAAAGGAGGTGGAAAAATATTTTCAAAACAAAAATAAGGAGACAGAATTTAGGAGTTTATTATGAATGAGATCGTACGAATATCGGTATATGAATTGAAATGCAAGTAACCTAAAAGAGAAGTGATTAATGTAGTGATAGTTTCATATTTGATTATAAATGATGGTTATACGAACGGATGAACATATTGGTAAAATGAATTAAAGATTAATCACTAAGCCCGCAACTCATGCAACTGTGACTTTTGATTTCAGGTATAGGTACAGACTTGGATAGGCGTCTGCATTAGAGTATTGACTTGTGCTAGCAATCAGTTTCATTTTGCATGATTTGTATGAGATGTTGATATATGTTAGTCATATTGTGATAGTTATGAGATGACATGATACTGATGAGTTTAGATGGATTATGACTCTAATGTGTGAATATGTTTTATATATGTTGCTGGTTTGATGTTTATGAACTTGAAGGATTGAGTACTTATTGTGATATGAGAATGGTTTAAGTAAGAAATGATGAAAACAGGTTGCTTGTAGCGTGATATTGAGTTGCAATGATTCAACACGGGCCGTGCTTAATTGACATGATGGCTGAGTTGAATGAACAGTGGACATGATTGATCAACACGGGGTTGTGCCCATGGGTGTTGATCAGCACTGTGCTCATATCTCCAGTTAGCACGAGGTCAACACGGGCCGTGCTCCTACACTGTTTGCCCGTGCTGAACTTATGTTTTGCTGAATTTTCCTCTGTTTTATCATGCAATGTCATTTAAAGTTGAATAAGTTTAGGATGTTATATATAAAGTATATGATAATAGCACATGCTATAATTCATATAATTAAATGAAACATGAAAATAATGCATATAGATTATAAGATACAGAATAAGATATATGTGCACTCACGTATATACATATAGATCCATAGTTTCAATAATAGATAAGATTTACAAGATGATAATTAATTATATATGATTACTCACTGAGCCCCTAACTCACCGACTGCGATTGTATATGTTGTTTTAGGAACATGTAGTAAGTAAATGTTTACAGAAGATAGTCCAGCAAGTGGGCCAGCTGTCGCTCCTCAATACTCTCTTTCTACAGCCAGACATGTATACACATTTATAGATATGTACGGACAGATATTTGTATTATATATATGTGTGTTATAATTAGATGATTTATGATATAGTTTTATATATAGGTGATTTATTTTAGGTTGATAATTAGTTGATATATGGAGATACAGTAGATGCATACAATGTGACACCCAATACAAGTCATGCTTGAAGACATGATCATTGTATTGCAATTGAATAGGAACATGGTAGTATAATACGAGGTCATGCCCATAGGACGTATTACACTAATACTAGTTGTGTTCTAGACTGAGCCATATGATAGGCTGTATACTATTATATGTATACATGATATACTTTTCTACATGATTTCCAGAAATGTACATTCACATGAAAAGGTTTTAAAATGTTCAACATTAAAAGTTAATAGAAAAGTTAAACCTCTTGATTAATACGTTAATTAGTTTAGGGTGTTTCATTTATGGATAAAACATTAATTGCTTGATTATGGAATTATTGTGTCTAATGTTCCTATCTATTGTGATAAAACTAGTGCAATAAGCTTAAGTAAAAATCCTATTTTGCATAGTAGAACAAAGCACATAAAAATTAGACATCATTTCCTTTGTGATCATCATTTGACAAGAGATATTTGCTTAAAATATGTTCCAACATTAGATCAATTGGCAAATATCTTAACTAAGCCACTTATAGAAGATTTGTTCAATGATATTAAGCTAAGATTCGACATGTATGATTTGAACTCTTTGTGATGAGTATTGCATTTTATGTCATTCTCATTTCATCATTTTTGCATACTCACATACATTGACATTGATCTTTTGGCACACTCCACACTCAAGCTACTAGTCATTTTCTGCATTAAGATTGTGTAAGGTTAGTACTGGGATGAATCTGGTCGAGTAACAAGATGTTGGTCGAGTGACTTTAGATATGTTACTCGAGTAGAAATTTTTTGGTCTATTAGGAAAGAGTCTAGTCGAGTAGGTCACTGAAACACTGAAGTATTTTTTACTTTTAAAATTAGGTTTGCACAGTCTACTTGAGTGGAAAACTTATTGGTCGAGTGGAATGCCTCTGGTCAGGTAGAACTATATCTAGTCGAGTGGAATTCTGGTCAGTAGCTTCAGAAGGGGTTTTTGCAATTTAGTCTACTCGACTAACATTCTATTGGTCAACTAAATTTTGATACGCTGGTCGACTAGGACTTTCTTTGGTCGACTAGAATGGGTTTAAACCCATAAAAAGGCATAACAAATCCACTTTTCCTCTTACTCAAAACCCTAATCCCTCAACCTTCCTTCTCTCAAACCCCAAAATACACTCTTCAAACCTCAAATACTGACTACGAACACAGAACCCATTGGCCCTTTTCACCTAAATCACTCATATTTCCCTCCTTCAAACTCTTAAAACCCTTAAATTAAGCACATTCCTCTAAGAACTCAAGTTTCTCACCATTCTTTCTCCTTTAGATGGCAAAAACAAAAAACCCTCAAGTTGGTCTTGAAGAAAACTCACTACCTCCTCCACCACCTCAGCAACAAAAGAAGACAAAATTAGTATTAAAAGGGTACTGTAGGTCTTCCTCACAAGGAGGAGTAGAATCAGAGCATGTAGAGGTCAACCCATGCTTTGTCAATGAGAGAGCACAGAATGTCTGCAATAAGGTAGTAATTTTGGAAAGTCTTACACCATCAATGGCATTTAACTAGAAAAAACTATTATGTTCTAAATATGTTGAGTTATTTGAAGATTTAAAAGCTAAGGGCATATTTGATATTTTTGGGTTTATGGATGATATATATAAGTATCTATGTCGTGAGTTTTATGCAAATTTGACCACTGCTAAAGATGAAAATCATGGATTTGTGATCAGAACTTGGGTTAAGCAATTACCTTTAAAGTTTTATGAGGCTTTGCTTTGTTGTTGGTTTAATATGAAGCCACTGGTGTTGGGGTTGGATTTGGTGTGTTAGATGATGCAACCGATGATGATGATGAGGAGGGAAACTTTAATGTTGAAATCAGCTTGAGACTACTCAAGAAGTTAATTGTGGTAGAAGTAAGGAGTGATTAAATTGAAGCTGTAGATTTGCCAGCTAACTATCATCTTCTTCATTATGCTGTCAACAGGAATCCCCATCCAAGGAAAGCCATAAACAAATACATTTTCAATATGGACTTGGAGATATTTTAGAGTTTGGAGACTGGATATGAGATTAATTTTCCTCGCTTTATACTTCGTATAATGGTGTGGAAATCAAGGCAATTTCTGCCAGTGCTGAAATCCAAGAGTGTTAAGAACCACGGGATTCTATTTGTTGCAATCATCACTAGGATTCTTAAGGAGAACCAAGTTTACTTGAGTGTAGAGCTATATGTTCTATTTTCTCACAATTGGAAGTAACTACAATGAACATAAAGGCAATGAAGTTAGTGAAGACGATGGAGCGTAGTGTGGTTAATATAAGACTTATACATATTAAGGAAGAATTAGTATCCTAGAGCACACACAACTCTACTAGGAGGAGCAATGTTCAAACGGTTGATAGGATTGAGATCCATTAAGAAATGGTAGAAATGCATGGACAGATTGATGCAATCCATACTAGAGTTGGCAGTCTTGAGCGATTGATGGAAAAGAACTCTTCTATCATGGAAAATATTTGGGATCATCTTACCTTAAGAGTGATGATGATGTAGCTCACCCGTAATGCTTGACTGTACCGTACTGGACCGTTCATTTCCATTTCACATTTCTTTTAATCTGTCCATTGTCATTATGTTCATTAGTGTTCAAGTATTTAACCCATGTCTTTAGTTATTTGTTATTGTCTTTAATTGTAAATTTAAAGTGTTGAATGCTTTATAAGATTTGACTATGCACTTTTCTTGGTTTGACATTTCTCTTTTACGAATCGTGTGTTTGTTTATCTTGATATATCGAGCGTTTCATGATTTTGAGTATTATGTTGTTGTATGCTTTTAAGTATTATTCACCTTGATTTCTTCTTTTTGATGAATGCCAAAAAAAGGGGATAAATAAAGGGAAATTGATTGACAAACACTTGATTTAAATGAATGAGGTTGATTGTGTTAGTTGAGTGGAGTTTATGCTTGAATGATTGAGATGAGGAAGCTTACATTGAGGGGGAGCTTAAATGTATGAATACATATTTAAATTGTTTAATAAGCTTGCCTTGGTTACTAACGCTATGAAAAAGTTTATCCTTAATCTATAAAGTTATATTTCCCTTGTGACTTTCATATTTTATCCATTTCATGAGTTTTTTGTCATTATCATAAAGAGGGAGATTGTTGACCAAAGATGGTGAACTTAAGTCCCTTCTTTTTTTGACAATGTGTAAAATCTATGAACTTGATAAAAAGTATCTACAAGATAAGTTAAATCAATAGGTTGATGAATGGTGGAAGCAAATCAAGTAAAAATCTTCAAAAGATATTCTAGTATTACATTTTAGTCAATTAGGAATATTTGTAATCGACCAGAATATGTCTGGACTTGAGTAAAATAGAACTGGAGTCAGGTAAGCAGGATGAACAACATTCTAGTTGACTAGAAGAATTCTAGTCAAGTAGATGGTGGTCATCAGCCAAAAAGTGATAATAACGGCTATCTAATGCCAAAAAATGCTTGAAGGACATAATCATAATTAGATCAGACAGGCTGACACGCTAAATGATTGAATATTAAATTCAAATGCTGATGTCTGAAGATCGAATTCCAGTCGACCAGACAAAATCCAATTGACCAAAAAAGACAAATTCTAGTTAGCCAATACATTTTTGGTCAAGTAAACAGAATTCGAATTTGCTACTGGAATGAAGTTGAAAAATTCCATCAACCAAAGAAGTGTCAGTTGAGTAGAACAAGGGTTGAAATAGCTACTAGAATGTTATGCTGAAAATCCTATCAACTAGATAAGTTCCTAGTAGACTAAAACATCAAGCTATTTAAGTACAAAAGTCTTCAATCAACCAGAAGAAAAGCTGCCAATTGACTAGAAAGATTATTAGTCGACCAAAAAGTGCTCTGCAGCATAAATCATTATTCTCAAGGCAACCAATTGGAGCAAACTTTGTGTCTAACGACTATATTTTTGAAAGGAAGCATAAAAAGGAAAAACTTCAAAAAAGAGAAGAATAACTATTCAATAAACAACTATTCACAAGCTTCAAGTACTCTTAAACAAATAGTGCTCTCAAAGTTTCTCTTGTAATGAAAAAACATTCACTTGTTCTAGAAGTTGTGAGGTTATAGTCTATCCTTTCTCATAGCACAACTAGTTGTATTTTGTTGAGTGTTCTAGAATAATTCAACATTGTTTTATGGTAGGATTTGAGCCGTAAGTCAAATCAAATTTTAAGGTAGCTTGAGCAAGAAAACAAGTGTGGAAGTTCTCACTAAGCTTGAAAGTGGGTAATAGGAAGTGTTTGCCAAAAGCCTAAGTAGGAGCATAGGTAATGGATGTAGGTGTTAAGGCCGAACCACTCTACATTATGTGTTCTTGTTGAATCTTTCAATTTTTGTAAAAAGAGCTTAAAGTATCTATAGCTCTATTCAAACCCCTTCCCCTTTCTAGAGTTATTAGTGATTCTACAAAGTAAGTTAGTATCGAATATACACTCACCTCGCATGTCTGACCTAGTCATACCTATTCGATAACCACTCCGGCTTTGTACCGACACTAAGTCCTACTCCACTAACTTAACCATGAGCATTAAAATAAAATTTAAGATTCATTCCCTTATATTACGTTTGTACTCTCTCTCTCTTTCTCTCTCTAGAAAATTCCTTACCCTCATCTTTCCTTTTTAAACCTAGCTTCTCTCCTTATAAGATTCACAATCCTAGACCCATTTTTTCCATCATTCCACTCACATTCTCACCTAATATAACAATTCTCACAATCTATTTCATTTTTCTTTCCCTAATTAACCAACAATACAAGCCCATTCCTCTTGTTACCTCTTCTACCTACCTTCTTATTTAAAACACCATGCAAACACTATCACACATCCCTTTTCCATTTAGGCTTATCCTACTTACAAAACCACAATTCAAGTTCAGATTTTTACCTTTTTAGGGTCCTCTTCCCAACAAGAGATTTCTGCCTTTTGATGGGTTTTTGGAGTACTTAGAGTTTTGGTTGATAGGATTATGGTTGCATGTGTTTGAGGGTGGTTTTGAGGTATAGAAATATTGTTTAGGGTTGCAGAATTGTATTTGTGTTTTTTAATCTCCTTTAATCTCGTTTCTGCCCTATTTCAAACACTTTTCCCAACCCAAACAGTTTGGGAAACAGTTTGGCCAACCCATTTTGTAAATTATTTTGCCATTCTGCCCAGAAATACCAATTTTGGGAACCCAAACTGTTTGGGAAATGGTTTGAACAGACCGTTTGGTTTGTTTCGGTGCAATTTTTCCAACCTTTCGTGCACAAAACTCGTCTGGTCCTTTTTCACTATATTCCTAATGATTATTTTCCTTAAATTAGGGTAAATTTGAGGGCACTACACAGCATTCCAATGAGTCTTTCCCAGATTACTCATAAACCTACTTACAACACTCACAACATAAGTAATATCTGACCTAGTGCAAACTATAACATACATTAAACTCCCAACAGCACTGGGATAACGCAATCATTGCATATACTCCACCTCATTATCCATCTCGGGTAATGTACTACTATCAAACTTAAAATGTTGAGTGAATGGAATACTCACTGGTTTACTCTAATGCATGTTAAAAGTTTGCAGTAACTTCTCAACTCATTTCTGTTGTGACACGCATAACACCCTGTACCATGATCTCTTTGTGTCTCCATTCCCAATATTTTTCTAGCTGCACTTAAATCTTTCATTTCAAACTCTCTTCTTAATAACTTCTTTAATTTGATGATCTCATTCTAGTTCTTAGTTACAATCAACATATCATCCACATATAATAGCAAATATATAATTGAACCATCCTGTAATATTCTCAAATAAACAACCACTTAGTCAAAGTGAATTTCGATGAATCCCAATGAAATTAAACTTATTTTTGTAACATACACTGAAATTAAACTTATTTCTGTAACATAAGAATTAACACACAAAATGTCTCGTATCTCTTTAAGAATAAAATTTTTTAACTCAATATAGCATTCTTCCAACTCACAAATTATAGCAAAATGAACCCATGATTTAAATTTATATTTGAGCATGCAACGAAAGCTGCCACAAAGCTCAATAAATCTACAGCATCACAACTTGTCAGAGCACACAAGAATAGTTTAAGGAAGTTTAATGATGGTAAGTATCTACAAATGAGATATCCAACACAAATCCCAAGTCATTATAGTTTTGAGTTCTTTAATCATTCCCCGAACAAATTAAAGACAACACAATAGATAGGTATGAAGTGAAGTGATTGTGCATATGCTAACTTTGACGATTGATAGTTTATAACTAAAAACCAAACTATAGTGATAAAGGGCTTCCCTTTATTCTCACAAAATCAACAACAAAGTTTATTTCTCGAATTACAACATGAATACGAATAAAAAAGTACCTACTCCAAAATCAAACATACATACTCAATTGAACTCCCTAATTCTGCAAAATCTAATGACTAAAATTTAACCCATTTTCACACCTAGTTACACTAAAACACCAACAACATGCCTTGGTCCACAACATGTGCTCAATGTAAAAAAAAGCTCTCGAGTGTCCCTACTTCCATTTCATAAGCCAATTCAACAAAACTCTTGAGTCCCAAGCATTGCCTTATATATTATTTACGCTGTTGTTTACCCTCTTCAGTGGAAAGCAACGAACGTCATCCCTTCAATTCTATAACGCGCAGAAACAAAAATTAAAGAAATGCATGAGCTTGCTAGGAAATTTAAGTTTTTTTTGAATTCAAAATAAAAGTGCGGGCAATTAATTTGAATTCAAAAATCAAACAATTGCAAATGAAAAAATAGGATGATCTTTTTCCAATGGTCTTTGACTCAATGGTGCACAAATCGTCAATTAAAAATAATTAAACAAAAACAAAAATTAAAGCTAACAGAATGCTAAAGTATGCGAAAATAAAGCCGGAAAAATGACAAAGTTAACGTGAAAATGAAGCTATTTTTGTTGTCAGAGATGTGTCTTCTAAGCTTGATTGTCTCCTTATTTATAGGCATTTTTGTAATTGACAACAAATCAGATATCCTCTTGATTGACAGGATGATCATTATTTTCTTGGATTGAAAATCAAATATTCTTTCATATTTGATTTTTTTTCCCTTTTGGTGCTTTGACTCCGTAATATTTTTATGTCACACTTGCCACAATGGGTCCAGAACTGTGTCAATAATTGGATTGGCCTGATTGACTCGATCTGCATGCTAGAATTATTTTTGGCGTGAACAGTTGTTTAACGTTAGGTTTAGATCTAATGATGCGGTGGAGTTTAATGGGTCAAAGAGTGAGGAGTTTGTAAGTGAAGTCATTTTCGTCATGACAAAGTTTCCATACTTGGCTTTATTCATCTTGAAAATTAGGTCAGAAGTGATGAATTCGCGTAAAGGGTTTTCAATCTCACCCACTTTGATTTTCGACAACAAGTGAATTTTTAATGTAAAAATTATTTTTTACCTAATTTGAGGTTGAGAGATATACTACATGGGGATTGAAAAGAAAGAGAAATTAATATCATGATAAGTGGAAAGATATTAATGTAACACCCCAAAAATTTGTAACTAAAAATATCTGAGAAATGCTAAACAGCAATGTCGAACGGCCTAGGGAACGACCTGCCTAAACTGTTTCCTAAACCATTTTAAATACATACAAGAAGTTAACTCTGCGCTGATAGAAAGGTGAAACGGGTAGGCCAACGGTTTGTGCAAACCGTTCGGCAAACCGTTTCGACTTGAGGAGTTTAAAAACAGACGAGCGTGAAAATTTGGGGAAAAAGAACCAAAAACCATAAAGACAGCTGTCGACCTTCCTCTCCATTCCAACTTAAAATCATTCCATCTTAGAGCCTAAAATAACCAAATCTAACCCTAAAAACCCTAGATCTAGTAGATCTTGGCCTAAGGAAGAGAGTACCCTATGATTCTGAGAGAGCAAGGTAAGCTCTAACTTTATACTTAATGATTGTGAGATTTTAAGGTTCAGGTTAGAAAAATGTGTGTTATTGGGTAGATTATGAACTAAAAACTGAGGGTTAGGAAGAGATTGAGATTTTAGGGTTTTGGGGAAAATTGAGGGTTTTGTTAAATAAGAGTAGGATTGTGAAATTGTATTTAATGTGGAAAATATGGTTTAAAAATGTAGGAAACGTTGTTCGAGATTCAGCTTGGAGTTGAGCCATGCACCGACTTCGCGGGATTCGAGGTAAGTGCATCGAACCACACTTACCTTGGTATGTCTTGCATCTGTATGGTGAAGTATGTTTGATTG
Organism: Breynia disticha f. nivosa; assembly: GCA_948193385.1. Classification (NCBI taxonomy): domain Eukaryota; kingdom Viridiplantae; phylum Streptophyta; class Magnoliopsida; order Malpighiales; family Phyllanthaceae; genus Breynia; species Breynia disticha. Next base: position 24,169 of record CANYCX010161053.1, read on the forward strand.
AATGTTCATTGTTGTGAATGTTAGAGATTGTGATAAATATGCAGAGCGACAGTAGTACGCGGTGGGACTTCATTTTTTGGTGGTGCTAGTTGTGCGATACTGGAAGAAGGTCAAGCTCCTAGCTTTTGGTTTTACACTTTCGTACATCTATACAAACGCTAGTATAGAAAGATGATTTAGATACATTGATTCTTGTAAATTGATTTCCACAGCTCCGCATTGCTTTCATAGTATATTTTGTATACGACCAAACAAGTGTCAAAGTTTTTAAATGATGCATATATTTATCTTTCTCTTTACTCTTTTGCTTAATTATTTTAAAAAAATGTTGTCAGAAATTCTATATTTTATTCAAAAATGGGTTTTGAGATTTGGGTGTCACATTTAGTGGCATTAGAGCAGGGATTACATTCCTTGCAGACTGTGCCAAAAACTGTTTGCATTGCATTCTGTTTTGTGAAAACTAAAGTTTTGAAAATGGTGATTTCTATAGGATGGAGCCGATTGATAATGTATTTCACAAGACTGTCGAGTCTCAAGAGTCTATGCAGGGACAGAGAGCAGCCTCAAGACACGATGATGGGAAGGCAATGGGTCAACAGGGTGATGGTATTGGCCAAAATCTTAGGGAGGTGCGCAAGCAAGGCGCAAAGTTGTTTAAGAGGACTACCGATCCTGCTGAGGCTGAGGATTGGCTTCGACACATGGAGCGGATCCATGATTGGATGAGATTCACGCCAGAGCAGAAGCTGAGGCACACGACCTCGCTGCAAGAGAAAGGGGCGTGGGACTGGTGGGAATCGCTCTCCGATAGCTAAAATGATCCTCCCACACTTACTTGGGGCAATTTCCAGAGGGAGTTTGCTGATAATCCTCTCTACCGCAGCAGTAATAAGATTGAGTTCCTAGAACTCAAGCAGAAGGACCTAACTGTTGCTGAGTATGAAGCTCAGTTTACCAAACTCTCTCGCTATGCACCCGAGGAGGTTGCGACTGATCAGCAGCAGAGAGCGCTTTGAGAGGGGATTGAAATTTAATACCTGCACCCATATTTCCACGAAACAGCCCACTTATCATATGCTTATGGAGACTTCTCTGAGAGCTAAGAAGCTGTTGGCCGAGGAGGGCCAACAAAAGGGGAAGAAACATAAGGTTCAAGTGGATCCAGTTACACCAAAGGCCATAAGAAGACTAATATTAAACCACCCAAGAGTGTGAGTAAGGGCGACAGTTAGATGAGAGCAGGTTCCAGGAGTGGGGGAGGTCATTCCTCCAGACCCCCTACATTCAGATGCCAAAGCACTACAATACACACAGGTGTATATGCTAGGAATCTATGCTGCTAATACAAGAAACCATGCCACTTTGCCTAGAGATGCAATCAGAAGGCACTGGATGAGGGGCAGACTGTCTCCGATCAAAGCAGTGTCAGAGACAACTGAGCAGCTACTACTACCGTCGGAGGCTGCAGTAGAGGTGGGAGGGCTACGAGGACCACCTCAAGAAGCAGAGGCGTTTCTCATTCTGCGGCTCCACCTCAGGCATGTGTCTATGCTATGACGAGATGAGGTGACAACCAACTCTAACATTATTACTGGTATGATTTTTGTGTTGGATCAAGGGTGATCAACATTAAGTCCCTACTATGGTTTTGATAATGTGAAATCCCTTAAAGTGATAAAGATTGATTTTTCAGGTAAGTGCAGCGTTCTGAGGTTGATTAACGTACATTACTGTTCGTAATTAATGTACGTTATTTAAGTAGAAATCCAGCAAAACCCAGAGTATGAGAAACGTAGGCCAAAGAGAAGACATTATACATTAACAAAGTTAACGTACATTAACCTGTTAAATAACGTACGTCAAATAATGTTCATATTTGGCAAAACAAGACAGTAAGCTATGCGTGGTGGCTGGTTGGATATAAGGAAAAATTAACGTATGTTACTTTGGATTAACGTAAGTTACCATTTCTGACACAGCATTAAATGCAGGGGCATTTTAAATTCAAACGGCTAAATTTTGTGTCTAACGATCATAACCATAAAGAGAAGGTATAAATGGATCAAAAACTCTGCTGGGAACTACTCTACAACTTCAGAAACATATTGAGCATTCTTGTAAACAAAGTTTCATTCTTTGACAAGCATTTGAGCAAAATCTTTGAAGCCAGAGAGAAGCACATTACAATAGGTTTGAAGTGCTTGCGAGTGTTCACTTGCTTAGTTTAGTATTGTTGTAGTTCGAGTTATAGAAAGTGATCATTGTACTTGAGTTCTCACTTAACTAGAAAGTGATTTGTAAAAGAAAAGCATATAGTGGAAGTTTGGTAAATCCTTAGTAGAGGTACTAAGGTAGTGAAGTAGACAAGATTGAGCTGAACCACTCTAAATTCTTGTGTTGATTCTTCTTCCTTATCTCTTTAATTTATAAGTTCGCATTAATTTTGTAAAATCGAAGAAAATGGCACGATTCAAGATTCAACCCCCCCTTCTCTTGAATCCTACAATTGGTATCAGAGCGAGTTCTCTTGATTGGACTAACATCCGAAGGGTAATCGATCAAAGATGGCATTGAACATTGGACGAAGTGAGAACTATGAGTATGCTACTAATAGACCTCCATTCTTTGATGGGTCTAATTACATGATGTTGAAGAAGAGGATGATGATCTTCGTCAAATCACAAGACATAGAGATATGGAAAGTGATTGCAATCGGTCCCAATGTGCCAAGAATAATAAATGGAGAAATCAAGAGGGAAAGTGAATACAATGATAAAGATTGGAAAGGAGAGCAAACAATTCAAAGGCAATTCAAGAAAGCATGATTATGAGCTCTTCACAATGAAGGATGGAGAAAGCATCACAGTAATGTTGGATCGATTTGTTGAGATTACCAATGGATTAGCTTCTTTTAGGAAGCCAATTCAAGAAAGTGATAGAGTGAAGAAGATTCTAAGATCTCTCCCAAGATAATAGGATGTTACGGTTACGACAATTATGGAATCCAAGGACTTGAACAAGCTATAATTTAGTGCTCTAGTTGGTTCATTGTTGAACTATGAAATAGTTCTCAAGTCTAGAGGGGCCAAAGGAAAGACTAAGGAAAAAGAAAAGGGAATTTCTCTTAAAGCATCTAATGAGGAAAGTGAAGAGGAGCATGGGGACTTGGAAGAGGATGAAGAAGTTGCCCTTTATGTGAAGAACATGAGGCGATATAAGACTCTCCTTTAGAGAAGAAGGAGAGAATTGAAGACAAAGCCAAAGGGAAACTTCAAAAGGAACACCTCATCAAACTACAGAAATAATGATGACACTTGCTACAATTATGGAAGAATTAGACATCATCAAAAAGATTATAGGATGTCATCATCTAAGCTTCCACATGAAAAGAATAAGGGTAAGGCAAAGGAAGCTTACATAGCTACTTGGAGTGATGAGGATGATGAGGATGAAAGAAGAGAGGATAACAACCTTGCACTCATGGCTCTCGAATCATACTCTAGTAATGAGGAGAGCGAGGTATCTTTCTCAACTCATGATGATGAATTACTTGTTGCTTTTGAGAGCTTACATGATAATTATGCTAAATTAGTCAAAGCCAACAAATTACTTAAATCTAAGTTTAGAATGCTTGAAAGTGAAAATGAAGAATTGCTTGCATCTTTGAATAAATCTAATGATCATACTAAATGCTTGCTTGAATGTGAAGAATTGAGATCTAAACTTGATAAAGAAAGAGAAGAATGTAATATAATTATTAGTAAATATACAAATGGCAATGAAAAATTTGAGCAAATGTTGAAAATGCAAAGATATACATTGTCTAAGTGTGGTCTAGGTACATGGAAAGAAGAGGAGCATGTCAAGTATGTGGTACATTGATAGTGGATGCTCTAGACATATGAGTGG
>CANYCX010161201.1:0-11928 GCA_948193385.1 Breynia disticha f. nivosa
TTTGAAACATCTCACAGATATACCATATTAATTTCCAGACGATCATTCAGCATTTCTTACATCTTACATTATTAATCCACATGCATCCTCATTTAAGGAATCCAATCATACAATTTCAAACACATAATCAACATATGAATAATCAACCAAACAATCACTCCACACTCAAAGGAATACAATTATAGGGACAGTTGCATTCATGTTACTTACCTCTTGCACACAATTAACGGCCCAGTTGCGAACTGTTTTTGCTATGACTCTAATTCCACATAAAAAATATTATGATTTTCCATTAATTCAAATTTTATTAATTATGCAAACTTAATGAAAATCATCATAACATGCATGATTACTTCCCCTTTAATATCTCTTTCACAGAATTCCTTACATAATTACTTAATTTTCTAATGAACATCCTTAATTACCATCCTTAATTTTTTCAACCAACCTTCCTCAATTCTGTCCGTACAGTCATTTAGATCCAATTTTACAATTTACACACTCTAGCATATGCTAGACATCTTATTCTCTATGTTTCCACTTAAAACCCTTAAACATTATTCTATCCTTTTTCCTATTTCTCTCATCAATTAAGACCCAATCAAATTGGCATGCAAAACAATATCCATTAACTCCAATGAAACTTACCCAAGCAATGGAACAAGAAAAAGAACTCCAGTTTGGAAAACCCAAACTCGTCATTGTTCATCCATCGCTTTCAAACATCGATTTCGGGTACCTAAAACATGATTTAACACCAAATAAAGTTACTACTAGTTAGTACACAAGTTATGCTTTCCAACAAGCCAACATTTACTCAAATTGGAGCTAAAATGAGATAGATATGTGGTCAAAAAGTTAGGGTTAATATGAAAAACGGGATTCCATAGAAACCACACAAGAAATCTTATCGATTCTCACTCCCAAACTGATTCTGGAACTCCAGAACACTGAGGTTCCATGAGAAACTACGATGGCTAGGGTTTATGAAGTATGAAATAAAAATGGAGAAGGAACGTGCATGAATGGTGGTGGAGGAGAAGGAAGCTAAGTTTATATATTAAGGTTTGGGATTAGACGGTTTTACCCTTTTTATCTCTTACCCTCTACCCTCTTTCTCGTTCAACACACAACTCGATTATTATTTCCTCTAGCTTAATTATTTCTTTTTCTTCTAATTCTCACACCTTCCTCCTAATTATTTTTTAATAATTCACAAAAAAATTACTTGTATTTTTCCCCCGTATTTTTAATTTAAATTATAATTAAATGAGAAATTGAGGAGAAATTGAGGGCGTTACAGATCTACCCTCCTTAGAAAAATTTTGTCCCCGAAATTTAAATCATATTTGAGGTCGAAAACAAATGAAAATAACGCTTATGCAATTCCTCTTCAATTTCCTAATTAACTTCCCTCGGAAAAATAAAACTCGAACTTACTTAACAACCCTAAGGTTATCTCATTTCCCTTACACTCACACGTGAATTTGAGCACCCATACAATCCAATGTCCACCTTAACACCTGAGATTATGCCCAAAAGTTTTACTTAGGCTATTTCATTACGCTCATATAATACATTACCTCAACTTCCCAATTTTCTCATATTATGAGTTTAGTATCTACCTTTCTTATCTCAATATCGAGTACCATTGTACATCTGTAAAGCTTTATCTCACTCAATCCATTATTCAAATCACAACCTCACTAATTCATGCTTTATGCCTCATGTCATTATTCACATGCCAACTCTCCAATTAATTTAATTTGTACCTGAGAATACACTCTCATTTACCCCTTACAGTTCCATCTATGCTCGCAACCTCTCCTCTGTCAGGTAGTGCCACCCCAAGGTAGGTAGTAAACAATGATTTATGTGCGCACGAAAAAAAATGCATGAATTGTATAATAACTTTTTTTAAAGAGAATTGCCAACAATATCCTACCCTTTGTCAAGAAAGATTCATAGGAAGTCAAAGAATTCCTTCCTTAAGCGATTTAAAACATTGGCACCACCTTCTGGAGTGAGGACAAACAATAGAAATCTCAACAATCACAGTCTCATTAAATCATTATTATATACCTCAACATTATTTTTTTTCCAATTCACCAATAAGTAACATCTCTAATAACAATCTTTTATATTTCTAAACATCAACCTCATCAAATTTTCACTTCATCTTGAAACTCTCATTCACAATTCATTGAATGAACCTTAGGCCTCAATCATTTCATCACATTTCACAGACTTACCAAGATGAAATAACATGGATTATAATGAAAAACATCCATAATTCACCAAAGATCGCAATGTCTCTAACTATTCTCAAAAAGTTCACATGGATAAACCATTATCAACATACTTTCATTCATAACTCAACACGACATATCCCACATCTCATACTCATAATCAAGTAAACATGTAGGAAACTTATACATATATAACATCTTTACTAATATCTTCTCTTAGCTCTGTGAAAACATCAAGATCCTTCACCGACAATACTAATAATTATATGAATGACAATCACTGTGACGCCCAAAATTAAAACCAATATTTTCTAAATATTCAACAACAATACCGATTTTAATTTTTGGATTTAAAAAATGTAAAATTATTTGTTCAGACTTGCCAATCAATTTCAATATAAACATAGATATAGAAAAGAGTTACTAAATAATACAATATGAAATGTAAAAATAAATACACTTCCTTTTAAAACCTATTTAACAAAATATCCATGTTTACGAAATACATGCTCGAATCCTCCTCGCGATAATCCTTCTATACCTGCATAATCATTTAAAACAAACAAAAGGCGTGAGTATAAAAATATACTCAGTAAGTGTAAGCCGAATTTAAGTTTTAAATGAAGCACAGGGGTCCAGTTAGAACATGAGGACATGTTCATACTTTCATCCCCAATATTTAATTACTATATTGAACTTCAAGTTCATTTATATTCGATTTTTTTATATCCAACACAATGACGTGCTGATCAGTACAAGGACGTGCTGATTAGTACGAGAACATTATTTGTACAATATGTAACATTCTGGATATTTTTTGTCGTAAAATGACGATAAATATATGTTTAAATGTTAATATATAAAGGTAAACGAAAGGTTGATCGAAGGATGACGCAAAATGATCGATGAAAAATTGGAAAATCTGGAATTAGGGAGAACGCACAATGGACAACAAAGTACATGTGGTCACTGCCACACCGCGTACTTCACTACCACCACGCGTAGTGAGCTGTCAGCTTGAAAAAAAATATATGTTTCGAAGTATCGTAAACCGGGGCTCATTTTTCACTTCCAAATCAGAATTATTGCAGATAAAAAACCAGAAACCACAAAGTAGAAGAGAAACTGAGTTGGAAGTGAGTTTGATTTGGTTTTCTTGCTTATTTGGCTAAGGTAAGATGGTAGTCAAAGTAGGATGGTTTCTTTGAAGTTGGTTTTAAGTTGATGGTGGATTCTTTTGCTAAGTTTTATGGTTGTTTTGATAAATTCTTTGATGGAATTAATGAATTATATCGTTGATAAGTTGGAAATGAATTTAGAATCATGTTATGATGTGTTATGTAGTGAAATTGATGAAGGAAAGGACATTTGGTATTAATAATGATTTTGAGCTAAGTTAACAATTAGTTGATTTTGAGCTGAATTGAAGTTAGATAAATGTGTTATTGTTTAAATGGAACTTGAATATGGCATTAATAATGATTTAGAAGTGTGAATTGATAATTTAATAGAATGGAGGAGGATTGGATTAATGAAGAATGTGGACATTTGGTAGATTTATGATATACAAATGATTGTTTGATTGTTCTAAGTGAAGAATATATATGTAAATGAGATGTTAATACCTTGTATGTTATAAATGACATATAGGAGGATCTTGATGACTTTGGATTAGGTTTTGAGCCAGTGTTGGTATTGTTTGCTTGTTTTCGAGGAAAGTATTTGGGGCTTACGTGTAAGTGTTCTAACACTTATTAAATTGGATCGTAATCCATTAGGAATTACGTTGATTAGATAAATTAAAAGATAGGTGCCTATAATGAAATGTTGATTTGTTAGACGACTTATAGTGAACGTGAAATAATTGTTTTTGAGATTGAAATTGGAAATGATATGAGTTATGTTTGATTGCATTGTATATTGAATGAATACCTTTGTGGTATTTGTTTTGTACGAGTTATTGATTGATTGATACCTGTGTGGTATTGTTTGATTGGTTTTACGAAATGTTGGGCTGTGTGCGATGTGAATGTCATTCTATTGCTATGTACTGATCTGAATGTCATTCATCTATACATGTCTGTGTGACACGAGCCTGTGTGGCCATTATATTCTGAACTTGCTGTGTGATCTGGTTCAGATATTGGACTTGCTGTGTGATCTTATCCATATTACGAGCTTTGGACTTGCTGTGTGATCTGGTCCTTATTCCTCATTCCTCTACTGTGTGCGATAGAGGATGATTTCCACTGTTGTGTGCGATAGTGGATAATACCCGAGTCATTCTGTGTGAAATTGCATTTCATTGCACTTCATACATTATATTCGTATATGTCTATTTGAGATTGCTATTGTTGAACCTGTGTGGTTCGTATTTTGCTGTGTGTGCGATATTGAATGATCGTATTATGTTATGTGCTAACTTTTTTATCTATGTGATCATATTATGCTGTGTGCCAGAGTTTGATAAAGCTGTGTGCTAGATTATAATCGATATCTGTGTGCTGAATTTGAGATCTGTGTGATAATGAATTGTCTGTCATTCGGGGATGCTGAGGGACAAGATAAATACGCACGTTCTCGTGCTATTATATACTTTCCCCTGCACGTCATTTACGTTAAAGTTAAGAATACTTACTAAGTATTGTTTATAATCACCCCGTTGTTGTTTTAAATGATTGTGCAGATCGTAGGTAGCTGCTTTTCACTAGACTACAGAGTTGATCGATACTCTCCAGAGTTACGTCAGAGGTCGAGCTCCAGTTGTCATTTTTGTTATTTTGGATTTGTACATATTGTACATTTGTATATACACGTAGGTTTTTAGTTTGAATGTTTTCAAACTCTTTTGCTTTTGCTACTGCTTTGTTGTACGAATGAAAACAGATTTGGGTCGGTGTTTTGATTTATACAGCGTGTATATATCTTTTATTTTCTCTCTCCTCTGTTTTTAGACTTGATTTTATATAATTTCTATAAATTATATTGTTTATCAGGAAATTGGTTTTTATGAAAATGAGTTCCACATGCATTCTTTAAGGATCTTATGTGCTACAAGTTAAATGAAGAAAGAGTAAGATGTTTACATGCGAAAATACCAATCATATTATGCAAGCTTGAGCAAATATTTCCACCCATCTTATTTAATTCGATGGAGCATTTGCCAATTCATTTGTCCATGGAAGTAGCTTTGTGTGGTCCAATCCAATATAGATTGACGTATCTGTTTGAGAGGTATTTTTATTTTCTAGCTGCCAGAATGTGAATATATATATATATATATATATATATATATATATATGTATATATATATATATATATATATATATACAATGTTTATATACGTGCTATTTCATTAATTGTTTATTAAAAATATTGTTTGTTTTTTTATATTTCTATGTAGGTTGAAAAACACTGTTGGTAATAAATCTCGTGTTGAAGGTTCGATATGTAGTGCATACATTGTGCAAGAGAGATCAACTTTTTGCTCTTATTATTTCAATAATCACGAAGTGAATAATCGAATGACACGAAATAATGTGGCTGATGACGTCAGAGAAGGCATTGACCCGGACGATTTAACTATATTCACGTATCCTACACGTATATCAGGCAGATCAGTTCGAAGACGTTTGACAGATGAGGAGTACCACTTGATTCAAACTTATGTGTTATTCAATTGCAAAGAAATTGAGCCTTTAGTTGAGTAATTTAATGATTTTTTTTCAATTTTACATTCATTTTAGATGTTTTTGCATTCATTTTTCAGTTTTACATTCACTTTAGATTTTTTACATTCTTTTTTCAAGTTTACATTCATTTTAGATTTTTTATTCGTAACTTAATTAATTTGTTGTATCAATCACGCGTCCAGTCCGAGCTGAGCCATCATTCGTCGTCAGAGGGCAGCACCAGCTACTAGGATCAGTGTGATGCCTACCTCCGGGCCGTAGGCGGGGTTGGCCTTGGCTGTTCAGTTTTCGGCTTTAGCAATGCTGATGAAGATTTTTTTCCAATCGCCACGAGTTCCGCGGAGCTTAATCGAGATAACCAGCACCTGCGTTCTCGAGTCGAGACTCTAGAGGAGCGGGTGGCAGCGACAGATTGAGCTATTTTTCTCTGACTGAGCACATATATTGTAGTGTATAGATAATATTAGATGAGGTCTATATAGGTCTATATAGATTCTAGTGTATGGACCAATATGATGAGTTAATTTTCATGGTTTTATTAAGTCTTTCAACCTACAAAAGAACAACATTAACCAATACAATAGATAAAAAAAAACAAAACAAGCATGGTTCTTCTTAACTATAATAACCAATGCAATATAAAACCATGAAACAAGCACACTGTTAGCGACCATGGGTTAGGCCGCCAAACATGCTGAATCTTGTAGTTTACATAAAATAAGATAGAAGAGTGGAATAAGATAGTGATGTTATTGTTTGCCAAACGTAGGTTGTTTCGGATAAAAATATGGCAGTCATCAATGGTAACCAGCATATCAATTTGGGTAAAAAGATAAAAAAATTTGGGTAAAAAGATGAAAGGACCGCAAGTTTCTACAAAAGATAAGAAGAGTGGAATAAGGTAGGTAGTGATGTTATTTTAATTTTGGTAAATAGCTCTATTACATGTTAAATATCCCAGAAAGTTGTGTCCCATTTTGAGTTTTACTACATGCACCAACAAACTTACATAAATTATTTACCATCAGTGATTTAATTTCTTCCAATTCTTAAGGAAGAATCAATACCTTTAGTAACACCTGCAAATATCTTTGCAATTTCCAATTGAGTATTGGCAATGATCTCAGTTCGTTTAAGCTCCATTTCACCTCTCTTAGCCTCGGCCTCTATTCTCATCTTCTCGACTTCTCTCATTGTTTCCATTTTGGCTTCCTCACACTTCACCACTGCTTCTGCAAGCAATCTGATGCTATCTGCTATGTCCAACTCTTGTCTTTTCCGTTTCTTCCTTTTCTCCAATTTTATTTTATGTTTCCTGCTCATCATTTTTTCTTTCTCACTATACACTGCTGGAGTGCTACTATCTGTACTCATCGCATTCTTGTCAGATGCGTCATCCGATAATTTCATTTCTACTCCATCTTCCTGATAAATTGAAATGTTATTGTAAGCATATATATTGTTCATTTCAAATTTTTTGTTCTAATCCAAATGCTTAGGTTCGCTTGTAGTATTAGTTCTTATTGAAATTATGCCTTATTATACAATAATATCAAGATTTGTGTAAAATTTGAATTGAAACTTTTATTCCGTCCACTGAACCATGATAAGAAAAACTGAACTGTGGAAAGATAGATGTAACCAACTTGCCAATCGGGAAAACTTTGGTAGCCTTAAACATTCTTTTAAGTTTGTCAAATATTTATAGGATTATTGTTCCGATATTCAATAAGGCAGTATTATATATTCATACCCTATAAGAGATGTATTGCCCTATTATATATGTAAATAATTCTAAACAATCGCCCCAATAATACACAACCATAAAAACGCATGACCAAAAAAGGTTGACGATTTGATTTGTAAAAAATCAATGGAATCCCAATAAATGGTCATATATGGTAAAATTAAACAGTAGCTCTTAATCGATTCATAGGAACGTCAAATGATAAAATTATACAACTGTCCAGGTCTTTTTAACGAAAATTAAAGAAAAGGATACCGCGTATTATTTCAAATTCGAGTAAAATAGAATTTTTAGTCATAAAAATACGAACTTTTTGTTGTTTCTTCAGATTTCAAGATGTAAATATGCATCATGTGTGGAATATTTACTGCTTGAGATAAAACTTCATTAACTTACCAACCAGCATAATATTGACTTTATTATATACTGCACATCGGAATCATGTGAACAAAAATGAATCGAGAAAAAAGTACAAAAATCTTTACTAACCTTTGCAGCTTTATCAACACCATTGGAATCATGTGAATTCTGAGGTATATCAACAATCGGAGGAACCGAAGGTTGCTGAACCACCGGAGACGGTTCTAAGAATTCCAAAGGATGATGAGTAGAAACTGGAAGGGAAAATTGCTGAATTGGCTGTGCTGCTGTGGGTACTACAGTTACTTGTGGTGTGTTACTTCCCCTTAATAAATGATCAAGACGAGAATACAAAGGCCAAGACGAGAGCTCAGCATTGGCTGACTCTGATCGGTACCTTTTCTTCATAGACTCAATCTTGTTTTTGCATTGTGTTTGAGTCTTTGGTGACTTAGTACAGTTGGCACGTGATGAAACATGACGTGCTACATCTTCCCAGTCGTGCCCTTTCAGCTTTGCTCGGTTCCGCAGTATCCATTTGTTTTCGTACGCCTCAAGTAAGCTCGACACGGCTCCTTCGCTCCACTCATCTCTTTTAAGTCTATCGTTAGTTCCTCCTCCACCGCCAGTAACCCCTAATTGTTTTCTCGGAGTCTCATTTTTTACATTACTAGAAATTCCAATATTGTTGTTGTTGGACGGGAGAAGAGATGGATTTTCTTGGCTAGTTTCCTTCTCCATCACTTTCCATGCTAAGCAAAAACTAAATGATGTTTAGCAGCTAACATCCATAGGAGAGACGGTGTGAGAAAGACCACTGGCATTAATGGTAGTGGTGGGCTAACAAAGGAAGAGAGAGAAGCATTGGGTAGCATTGGAGAGGGTTAGTGGGCAACCATCTACGAAAATGGCTCACTTTTGTCAAATGAGCTAATGATAATAACATCTTAACTTTCTCCATACACTTTTTAGGCGTAGTGTTATCTTTTTTGGGTGTATGTTGCTTCCAATTACTGTGGTTGGGTTATTTTGGCTGTTAGCGTTGATATGAAGCCAACCAATAAATCCACTCGCCTAATATATAGTGGTGGTGGGTCAATCACGTGGGTCTGTCACCCACTCCCTCTTTCTTTTCTTTCATTTTTTTTTTCTCAAATGAAACAAGACAGGTAACGGACGTTCCTCCGCTACTAATGGTAACAATATTGCTACGGTCACTTGACCTCCTTACCTGATTTTTGGGATCAATCTTTTTCTGCTTTTCGTTTTGCTCTTGGCCTTTTCGTGCCTTTCGATAGCGTTGTGAGTTCATCACTACTTGGTCATCGAGAGCAATAGCTTTATTGGTGAACTTTTTAATTCCTAAATATGCTTATTCTGCGTGGGTCCGCTGTGTTCTGCCAACCAAAATACACCACCACATCAAGGGTATTTTACTCAGTGCCTTCTCATTCTTTTTCTTATGATAAACTATACAAAAATTAGTCAAAATCTATATCACTCAACTTATTGCGAATTAAGAATTAGTAGAAGGAACTTTTGTCCTTAGGTTCAGCGGTTAAGGTGTATAATTTCTTTCTTAGTGATCGCGGGTTCGATCTTCCGTAGCGGTGCTGGAGAGGCATACAGGTTTTGACCTGCCGGTTTGCCGGAACTAACCGAAAAGCGTCTCTTTGTCCTTTGTCTGTGGGTTAGCCCGACCCCTTTCCTAAAATTTGTTAACAAAAACAAATTAGTAGAAGGAAACAGGGTTCTAACGTCATTTCACACCTTCTGATTATTCATCTCCTCGATAATAAAAGAATTAATTACATAATACACTACATTTACCTTTTTATTTTCAGAAATTAGATGTTTTAAAATTTTTTTGTAAAATAGTAATTTTAAGTTTTTTAATTATACTTTATATGAAATTGACTTTTTGTAGATATAAACTTAATATAACCTTCATAGAAATTTTATATTAACTTTATATAGATTTTATATATGAATTTAAATATTTTTTATATAAATTTATGTCTATTTTAATAGATTTAAATTTAATATAAACTTTTAACTTTATATATATTAAATTGTTATATATATTTTTTTAATTTTTTTATGATTAACTTATATATAAATTTTTTATCATTTAATCTAAATATTAACTTGATGTAAACTGCATATAAATTTTATCTTTTCAGAACTGATGTATATTTGCAATTTAATAAGTAAATGTGCAAAAAAAAACTTTCAAGGATGACTAATTTATATATAAAAGCTAAAAAAGAAGGTATATATCCAAGTAGCCCATAAAAATGGGTGAATATATTCACCAAGACAAATTAATATGAGTTATGAGCACAAGAAATCAGTAATTACTCATATTGTATATAAAGGATTTTGGTATAAAGCATTGTTACTAAGCATGCTTATAGATCTTCTGACCCATCTTCAGTTTGTTTTTCCCCCAAAGATACATACATACCAGAAAACATTCACCTACTTAACTCCTTGAGCTATCGGCCATAAAGCTATTATAGTTGAAATGATAGCTTTTTCTTGAAACCCAACTAAAATTTCATTAATTGTAGGAATTCAAAAGCAGGACAGAAACAATACATGGAGGGGTGTCTTCTTCCCACGAGTTGGAGACAAACATAGAACCAGATGCTCTAGCTAAAGCTGCAGCTCTCCAAAATTTTGATTTAATTCAAATTTTAAATAAAATACATGAAAAAATGAGAATAAATTTTTCGCGAATTGTTTAGGCAATAATTCGATGGGAAGAGTTGAGAGCTAGTTGAAAAGAATTATGAATTAAGAAGAAATAAGAATTGGGATTAGTTGAACCGAGCGGAAAAGAGGATTACAAAGCGACTAGCGGACCAGACCCCATGTAACACCCTCAATTTTCGATTAATTGGTATTTAAATTAAAATATGTAGGAAAATTTTTTCGCAATTTAATTAAATAATAGTTGGGCTAAGGAAATAGAAATTTGTGGATAATTAAAAATATTAGGGTGTTTAGATCACCAAAAAAATGAGAAAGACGAAGGGGAGGTAAACCAATAGTGTCCGAGGGCAAAACCGTCCAAGAGAAAATGTCTATATATATCTCTTTAGCCTCTCCCTCTCTACACACCACCAAAACGTTCTCTCTCTCCTCACTCTCTCTCTCTAGGTTTGGAAAACCCTAGAAACGCCGTTCTTCGTGAAACCCTAGTGTCGGGCAGCTCCAGAATCGATTGAGGACTTAGCTGCGGTAAAATTTCCTCCTTGATTTTGTTAATATCGTTTTGATCATGGAAACCCTAGCTTTTCGACCACATTTCTTGTTTGTTTGGGGTCGGAATCGGGTAAATAATGGTTTGATTGAAAGCTTAAGAAATATACTATCTTATAGTAACAATTTCTGGTGTTAAATTCTGGTTTAGGTATCCGAAATCGAGGTTTAAAAACCATCCATGAATAGTGACGAGTTTGGGGTTTCCGGACGAGAGTTCTTTTACGAGTTCCATTACATAGGGAAGTTTTATTGGATCTTATTGATGATGTTGGTATGACCAATTTTGAATGGGTATTGTTGTGGTGGAACTAATTGAATGAGAAAAGAGAATGGTTAGGGGTTTCAAAAAGGAACCGTATAAATTAAAAAGATTAGGGCATTGTGGTTAGTATAAGATGTTGAAGGATAGCTAAACAAGTTTGTTTAGTATATTAATGATGATTAGTGTTGAGGAAAAATGAGTAAATTTGGGGGAAAATGTCAATACGAAAGGAATTAAGCGAATTATTAATGATATTCATTGATGAGATGATTGAGGAATTGACATATGTCATAATGTCAAACTATAGGAAATTCGAGGTTACGGCGAGGATGGCTCGTGACGGAAATT
>CANYCX010161541.1:0-15712 GCA_948193385.1 Breynia disticha f. nivosa
CTTCACTTGCACACACCTGTAACACGAACAACATAATACAAATGTGATAATTTTCCTGAAAATAACCCTCAAGAACATGAAGAACACTGCTGCCAATTTTCCAGAAAATTGCAGCAGCCCTTTTTAGTTTATATGGTCTGAATGTTAAGTGAAAACAAAGAGAAGTTGAGCTGGTGTTTTTCAGCACTTACACACAGCAAAATGACTTTTCATTCATATATAGTCTATTACAATTTACACAAATTCAGCCAACAACTTGGCTTTGCTGTAGCTATAGTGAAAATTAACAACTAGAGTTGTTACAGCCATGCTTCTGCCGCATACTACCTACATATTTCAGCAAAATGAATGACACTATAATCATTCCTACATCTAAGTCTATAACTAGACTTGATTCATAGACCAAATCAGCAACAAATAAAATTAAAAACACTAATGGAGTTACTTTGAATGTAGCTTTATAATCAAAGATCTTCAACACCTCGCCATGGCATTGGCAGCTGCTGCTTTGGTGGAGATGAAGCTTCTGCAACTTGCAAAAGAGCTTGGATTGGTATATGATGGTGCTGCTGTGCCAATTAGTATCTTGTGGCAAATCCCTCAGTATAAGTTGGTGGGTGCTGGAGAGGTTTTTACACTCATTGGATTGGACAGCTCGAGTTTTTCTACGAACAGTCTCCAGATGCGATGCGGAGTTTATGCAGCGCATTGGCACTTCTGACTGAATCCTTGGGAAGTTGCCTGAGCGCGTTTATTCTGACCGTGGTGACTTACTTCTCAACAAAGGATGGAGAGGTAGGATGGATACCAGATAACTTGAATGAGGGTATAACTTGAATGAGGGTCACCTCGATTATTACTTCTGGCTATTAGCAGGACTTGGCATCATTAACATGTTGGGTTACGTTGTTTGTGCCAAGAAATACAAACAGAAGAAAGCAAGCTGAAGAAGTTATTGGATGCTTCAGTGGCAACTTGGGAGAGAAGTAGTTGTTGTATTATTTTGTTTTTACGATCTGCTTGCAGCTGCTTTAAGAATCTCTGCTACGCAAGTTGGTTTATTGGCCCACGTTGTAATATATTTCTATTCTGCATTTTCTACTATTTATCATGCATGAAATTTCTCTCTTTTAACAAGTATTTTTCTAGAATTAGCAGTCATAATAGCCATCTTTTGTAATTGTGATGCCACCGATGCTTTGCTGTTTGTGCAACTGTTTCATTCTTTTGACCTCAGAAATAAAAACTTAGTTTCATTTGAAGGCACAACAGATTAAGAACAAGTGTTGTCAGCATGATTTCAATCATACCAAAATGCAGATACCAATAAAACTGTAAATTTCTAACATGATACACAAATGACACGAATTTAAATTTTGTAATGTTTATGTGACAAATAATTATATTTCATAGAAAATAGTACTACAGAATTACGACACAACGAATCAACATCCACTTTCCAATAGTGACTAAGCACATTGCAAACTGAACTTCTTTGTGGCCTACTTCGCTCCGTTCGTGTAAAATACAAAAACCATTCGCAAGAAACGCCATTCAAATTTCATGGCCCGATTCAGTATAACAAGTGAAAATGTGTGCAGGCTACAGCAGAAGACTCTACAGCAATTCATGAATGACCCAATATAAGTAGAGAGTACATGGTTTGACTAAAGGGAGTATTACCCTGTAGAAGAATGCGACTCTTTCCCACCAAGCGTCTGAATTATAGCCTCCAAAAGCTTAATGTCATTATCAAGCTTTGCAATCTCTTCTTGCTTGCTCTTCAGTTCTTCCATGTGCAGTTCAAACACCTCTTCAATAAGAAAAAATACAAGCAAAAATATACAGACTAGTTTGTTCATCCACAATGAGCAATTGGTTCCATATTCTACGTTTTAATGTTTACAAAACTTACGTCTAACACAACACAATTGCTACTAATCTATGAGTTAACAATAAGGCAAATTATGTATAATTTCTTTTTCTAAACAGAGCAATAGTTTAAATATAACCCTTGTATAATAAAACTAGTTTTTCAATTTCATCTTCTTCCTCGGGTCTGGAATTCGAAAACAAATAAAAAAGAATAACTGTTATCATTTTGTTCTTTCTAGCATCCTTCCTGTTGTTTACCGAATTCCAACGGAAAATTTAGCTTTGAAGCATGCCCAACATAATTTAGTTTCAAAAGCCAATGTGCTTAAACCTAAAATCAACACCAGACCAACAGAGATCAATAGCCATTGCTATCTATAAGGCCATGCAACAGAGCATCCTAAAAGTCATTTCCATATGCCAAATTAAGGCAGCAACACTATAGATAGGCCAAGACAAAAGATTTCTCAATGGACACTGTGCGCATGCCTATACTTCTAAACCAACTTTGTGTTGAAAATTGGAGATAGAAGTATTTCCCTAGAATATCATTCTGCAAAATCATTCTGCAAAATAAAATCTACCAAACATCCATCCACAAAACATTTCCCAAATAGCTTGTAAAACCAGACAAGAATAGATACTTCTTAATTCAAATCGAGCCTCAGTACTACAAACCTCAGACATCAAACCGCTATTCTAGCATGAGTATGATCTATGAGCAATGTTGAGTTCAGTTCATAGCAAAATTTCTAACTTATTTTTGTCTTTAATCATTAACGCATCAGAAAAAGTCTACCACCATATTTTACAGAAATAGAATTGTCTTTAATCATTGGCAGTTATGAACTGTTCGTGTAATTCTTCAAATCAATTTTCTATAATGAGTTGATTATCAAATATTCTGTTGATTCTTCATAGAAGATTTAGCAATAGAAGAATCTCTAACAAGCTATTGGCAAATCCTCCAAAAGAAAATAGGAAGACCTAAATTACATACTTGTGGTGTTCTCAAGTTCTTTCAAGACCTCCTGTGTACGTAATTCAGCAGCCTTCTGCGCTGCCTCAGCCTGTCGCTTTTCTGCACGAGCACGGGTTGCAGCAGAAATGGCAGAATAACAAAAATATATGATATAAAATCTAACCCTATTCTTCTTCTAACACATCACCCTCACCAACCACACCCCCTTACTTACCAATTGCTTTTGTATTATAATTATATGATATAAAATCTTTAACTAAAACAACAGTTATTCCTCAACCAAAATATACAATCACAATTTATGTGTCTCCCTTCATATAATTTTAGTATTCTCAGGAATATCAGCCATAGCCAACACAGAATAACAGAAATACAGTCATTTACGCAGTTCTGCTAATACAACATACTTCTACAAGCAGTTAGTCACCAAAATGTATTTAAGAATAATTACAAAGTCACCATATATAAATTTACACCAAATAAACTCACAAGATACTCTGGAATTATCCCCTTGATTTGTTTCTACATATCAATTAATCATTCTTGCACTTCAAAAGCACCATATGCAATACACCAGTGTAGATTTACAAAAACATGAAACTTCACTGGGATTTAGACCTGAGTTTACAAACATTATTTATTTAATGAACAATGATTGTTCATAGCACATCAACATTATTCAAATAATTTCAGCATTCTAACACAGCTGACGCTTGCTTTTTTCCTCAGGTTTTACTATTTCCATGTGCAGTGTCTTCAGCACTTAAACCTGCAAGGAATAAGAAATTACAGGAACCGTTCTCAACCCATTTCGACTCAATTTCTATTTTGACTCATATATATATCAGGCAACTTGTTCAAACAACTAAATTTAATATGATCAAATCACATCTAACTGCACAAATATGTCAGATTACATCAATAAATCTCTAATGTATTTACCTCGATCACACTTTATCCCACACTTGATCTCACAGCGACTCTGCAGCCTCGCTGGATCACCATAAAAGAAACATTAAGATCCAGGTTAAAACCACAAACTCTGCAACTCATTACATTTGATTCAGCTCATAAAAGCTCAGTTCTTGAAAAAAAAGCTTCATTTTGGCAATTTTTCTACCATAAAACATAGCTGTGAAATTGTAACCATAGTTTTTTTTATTCAGATTTAGCTGATTCTATCGAAAATAAGACAAGCCCGTCAATGAATTTCGTTTGTTTCGTGAATATATATTATATGCCTACAAACTCCAAGTTCAAGTTTTCTTATCTCAAATGAACAACAAATTCGCAGGTCTCTTATAAATATATAGCATATAAAGATCTCGCAAGTAAAAATGGAAAACGAGAAAGAAGAAGAAGAAGAGCTTACAGTTGCGTTGAACGCAAGCAGTAGTGCAAGCATCATAGCAATCAGAAGCATCCGCCATAACAGTGTGAATGTTAGAACCAAATATCACACACAGAACTAGAACTCCAATCAAACCCATCTTTACGTTCTTCATCTCCATTTTTGTTTCGTTTCGCCAAGCTTTTCTCCCTCATTCTCGTTCACATAAATGCATCTGCATTTACTCTTTAGGAGCCTCCATTATTGACGCTTATTTTGACTATATTCGCCATCCCTCTTTTAGTGCAACTACCACTTTTAATACGATAATGTCTACTTTGGTCCTGCAGTTATGGATAAGTTGAAGTTTGGTCCCTGGAATTTTAATTTCAAAGCATTTTGGGCGCAACAACAAGTCAAAAAATAATTATAGTTGGGATGGGTAGGTGGAACTAAGAAGATGGCGTGGATGTCTGCACATGGACAGGATTAGATGAAATCATTCATAGGGAAGTGTACCTCTTCAATCTTCCCTATCACCTTAAATTCCTTTCTCTACAGATAATCCACCATCACCTTTATAACGTCCCAAAGATTGTTTCTTTGATAGAATCAACAAAACAATATAAATATAGCTGAACAAATAAAGCAGTGAGCTTTAATTTGATCTGATATTATGGGTTCGATTGAGGCTCAGGAACATACTGCTTTGTTAGAAGATGGACTCTTGGATCATCAGAAGGTCTTTTTTTTCTACATTTATCTCTTTAATTGCTTAGTTTTGCATCAGATTTCATTGATTTTAATTACTATTTAAAGTCAACTTTGATTGGAGGCTGGATTGTTTCAGCAATTTGATTGATTTTGTTATTAGTAGTATCAAGGTGAATGCTTTTTGAGTTATTGGTTGTATTTGTTGCTTGTAATGAATTGGGTTTGTCAAAGATTGAATTTTTAAGTTGTAGATGAATTACAGTGGTGAGATTCAGGATTGGTTTTCCTTCTCTTGCTTTTTTTTTTGGGTACTGTTATATGTTAGCTAGAAACCTCAATTTCCTGTGTTTCTGGTTATTTTGTTCAACTATTGCTCTTACTTGCGTGAATAACTACTATAGAAGTTATCAGCTGTCAAGAAATCCCTTTGAGCAGGCTCAAGAATCAGTCGATCACTTGATCATTATGTAGTAAACTGTGTGATATCGAGTGCTTAATGAAATCTAGGTTAAGTTTTACTGAAACTTGATTGTTGTGCGGTTTTTATGTTATACTCATCTTGTTCACTAATGTCTGAATGAAGCTTTATTCTAACTGTGCTGTAACTTGAGTGCTGCTTATGCTTTCTTTCTCTTTGTACAATGCATTACAGAGGTTGCTTCATTTAGTTGATGTGTCACTTTTGATATTATATTTGCAGAATGGCCGCAGTAGTCTCTACACAGGAGATGGCTCTGTAGATATTAAAGGAAATCCTGTTCTTAAGGAGAAGACTGGCAATTGGAGAGCATGCCCTTTCATTTTGGGTATTTTTGAGTCCATCATATAAGCTTTCGATTTTACTTAATCCATTCACTGTTTTTAACATTCTAATATAAATCACAGGTAATGAGTGTTGTGAACGTTTGGCCTACTATGGGATTGCCACAAACCTCGTTACTTATCTTACTACCAAGCTACACGAGGGAAATGTATCTGCCGCAAGAAATGTTTCTACCTTTTCAGGCACTTGCTACCTTACTCCTCTTATTGGAGCTGTCTTAGCAGATGCTTATTGGGGGAGATATTGGACAATTGCAACTTTCTCCACAATTTATTTCATTGTAATTATTCTTGGAACTTTTTATTCTTACAAGTTCATTTTGTCTTTTGCATGGTAATTTCTTTTAATCATTCCCATATCTCCTAAATGATGCTACTAATTCACAACTTTTTTTTGTTTTAATTGTGTTTGCTAAAAATTATTCTATTCAAGCCTGTCATTGTTAATTTCCTTCAGAGAATGGCATGTGTTATTCCATATTTGGTCTGTTAGTTCAAAGATCTTTTAGCCAAACAAAAATGCCTTGAATGATATTGGATTTCTGATTTCACTTGGTTTGTTGGAGAGGATGTGGTTGCAGATATTGTGGAACATAAAGTGGGTTGAGCAAAATGGCAGGATCATCTTTTTGTTTCAGCTGTACTTTGAATATAGGTTACTTCTGGTTGCAATATCAAATCAAAATTATCACATGTAATGAGTTTATTGGAGAATTTCAAACGATTCTTAATTGAAATTGATTTACATTGAACTTCTAGATGCAATCGTGAATCTTGTAGTCATGGTGAACTAGGAGTTAAAAGCTTATGGAGATGGTTTTGAAATCCGGCTCATAGATTCTCTAATGTTCCTTTTTTACTTGCATCGTTTGGAGATATATGTTCAATGACAATTAATATTAAGTTTTAATTCTGTTAATATCTTTGACCATTAGTTCTGCTTGTTTCGTCAAGTATATTTTGTCTGCATAAGTTATG
This sequence comes from Breynia disticha f. nivosa, assembly GCA_948193385.1. Classification (NCBI taxonomy): domain Eukaryota; kingdom Viridiplantae; phylum Streptophyta; class Magnoliopsida; order Malpighiales; family Phyllanthaceae; genus Breynia; species Breynia disticha. The sequence goes on from CANYCX010161541.1 coordinate 6,702, forward strand.
GATGCATGCATTTTTTTGCAATTTAACTTCAGATTTTACATGATGCAGGGAATGTGCACATTAACTCTTTCAGCATCAGTCCCTGCATTAAAGCCAGCTGAATGTGTGGGCTCTTTTTGTCCTCCTGCAACCCCGGCTCAGTATGCTGTATTCTTCATTGGCCTCTATCTAATTGCACTTGGGACAGGTGGCATCAAACCTTGTGTTTCGTCCTTTGGAGCAGACCAGTTTGATGACACTGATCCCAAGGAAAGAGTGAAGAAAGGGTCCTTCTTCAATTGGTTCTATTTTTCGATTAATATCGGCGCTCTGGTGTCAAGCAGCCTAATTGTGTATATCCAAGATAATGCAGGGTGGGGTCTAGGATTTGGAATTCCTGCTTTGTTTATGGGCTTGGCTATTGTGAGCTTCTTCTTAGGTACACCTCTCTACAGATTTCAACGACCTGCCGGAAGCCCTCTCACTAGGATGTGCCAGGTTTTGGTTGCATCATTTCATAAGAGGAATTTATCGCTACCTGAAGACAGTAGTCTCTTGTATGAAACTGGAGATAAGAACTCTGCCATTGAAGGAAGTCGGAAATTGGAGCACAGCGATGAGTTGAAGTAATTTTACCATTCACATATCTGCTCAATATTGGACCACAATCTCTGTCATCGTTAAACCATTTTTCTTCCTTCCCTTGAGAAAATAGATAATAATGTTAAACAAAAAAAGAATATTGGGGGATGTTACGTTGAGACGCCTCTTTAATTTCATTGACAATTAACAAACTAAACAAAAGCTTTCTGGAAAAACAATTGATGAACTCCTTTTGTTTCCAACAGGTGCCTTGACAAGGCTGCAGTATTGTCAGATGAAGATACCAAAAGTGGTGATTTTTCTAATTCATGGAGGCTTTGCACTGTGACACAGGTGGAAGAGTTGAAGATTTTAGTTCGCATGTTTCCAATCTGGGCCACAGGAATTGTATTTGCAGCAGTTTATTCACAGATTTCTACTATGTTCGTGGAACAAGGAATGGTGATGGATGCTACAATTGGTTCTTTCACCATTCCTGCTGCCTCTCTGTCTACGTTTGATGTTATTAGTGTTATATTCTGGGTACCGATTTACGATGGAATCATTGTTCCAATTGCAAGGAAGTACACAGGTAGAGAAAGGGGCTTCTCAGAGTTGCAAAGAATGGGCATCGGCCTATTCATTTCAGTTCTCGCCATGGTAGCTGCTGCTTTGGTGGAGATTAAGCGTCTGCAACTTGCAAAAGAGCTTGGATTGGTAGATGATGGTGCTCCTGTGCCAATTAGTATCTTGTGGCAAATCCCTCAGTATATGTTGGTGGGTGCTGGAGAGGTTTTTACATTCATTGGACAGCTCGAATTTTTCTACGAACAGTCTCCAGATGCGATGCGGAGTTTATGCAGCGCATTGTCACTTCTGACCACATCCTTGGGAAGTTACCTAAGCGCGTTTATTCTGACCGTGGTGACTTACTTCTCAACAAAGGATGGAGAGGTAGGATGGATACCAGATAACTTGAATGAGGGTCACCTGGATTATTACTTCTGGCTATTAGCAGGACTTGGCATCATTAACCTGTTGGTTTACGTTGTTTGTGCCAAGAAATACAAACAGAAGAAAGCAAGCTGAAGAAGTTATTGGATGCTTCAGTGGCAACTTGGGAGAGAAGTAGTTGGTTGTCCAGTTCTTCCTTGTACATAAACAAAACAAAGCTTGCTGTATTATTTTGTTTTTTCGATCTGCTTGCAGCTCCTTAAAGAATCTCTGCTGCGCACGTTGGCTTATTGGCTCACGTTGTAATATATTTCTATTCTGCATTTTCTACCACTTATCATGCGTGAAATTTCACTCTTTTAACAAGTTTTTTTTTCCTAGAATTAGCAGTCATAATAACCATCTTTTGCAATTGTGATGCCACTGATGCTTTGCTTTTTGTGCAACTGTTTCATTCTTTTTGACCTCAGAAATAAAAAGTTAGTTTCATTTGAAGGCACAACAGATTAAGAACAAGTGTTGTCAGCATGATTTCAATTATACCAAAATTCATGAACGTCTCAGTTGGTTTCATTTGAAGGCACAACAGAATAAGAACAAGTGTTGTCAGCATGATTTCAATTATACCAAAATTCATGAACGTCTCAGTTTATGGCAGCAGATACCAATAAAACTGTTAATTTCTAACATGATAACATAATTTGAGTGCACACAAATGACACAAATTTAAATTTTTTAATATTTATGTGACAAATAATTATATTTCATAGAAAATAGTACTACAGAATTACGACACGACGAATTAACATCCACTTTCCAATAGTGATTAAGCACCCTGTAAACTGAACTTCTTTGTGGCGTACTTCGCTCCGTTCGTGTAAAATGCAAAAACCATTCGCAAGAAACGCCATTCAAATTTCATGGCCTCAATCAGTATAACAAGTGAAACTATGTGCAGGCTACAGCAGAAGACTCTACAGCAATTCATGAACGGCCCAATATAAGAAGATAGTACAAGGTTTGGCAAAAGGGAGTATTACCCTTTAGAAGTATGCGACTCTTTCCCACCAAGTGTCTGAATTATAGCCTCCAAAAGCTTAATGTCATTATCACGCTTTGCAATCTCTTCTTGCTTGCTCTTCAGTTCTTCCATGTGCAGTTCAAACACCTCTTCAATAAGAAAAAATACAAGCAAAATGTACAGATTAGTTTGTTCATCCACAATGAGCAATTGGTTCCATATGCTATGTTTTAATGTTTACAAGCAAAAACACAACACAATTGCCACTAATCTATGAGTTAACAATATGGCAAATTATGCGTAACTTCTTTTTCCAAACAGAGCAATAGTTTAAATATAACCCTTAAAACTAGTTTTTCGACTTCATCTTCTTCCTCGGGTCTGAAATTCGAAAACAAATAAAAAAGAATAACTGTTCTCATTTCGTTCTCTCTAGCATCCTCTCTGTTGTTTACCGAATTCCGACGGAACACGGTATGGATTTAGCTTTGAAGCATGCCCAACATAATTTAGTTTCAAAAGCCAATGAGTTTAAACCTAAAATCAACACCAGACAACCTGAGATCAATAGCCATTGCTATCTGGCCAAAATAAGGCCATGCAACAGAGCATCTTAAAAGTCATTTCCATATGCCAAATTAAGGCAGCAACACTACATATAGGCCAAGACAAAAAATTTCTCAATGGACACTGTGCGCATGTCTATACTTCTAAACCAACCGTGTGTTGAAAATTGGAGAAAGAAGTATTTCCCTAGAATATCATTCTGCAAAATAATATCTCTACTAAACATGTATCCACAAAACATTTCCCAAATAGCTTGTAAAATCAGACAAGAATACATACTTCTTAATTCAAATCTAGCCTCAATACTACAATCCACAGACATCAAACCGCTATTCTAGCATGAGTATGATCTCTGAGCAATGTTGAGTTCAGTTCATAGCAAAATTTCTAACTTATTTTTGTCTTTAATCATTAACGCATCAGAAAAAGTCTACCACCATATTTTACAGAAATAGTATTGTCATAATCATTGGCAGTTATGAACTGTTTTTCTGTAATGAATTTGATAATCAAATATTCCTGTTGATTCTTCATAGAAGATTTAGCAATAGAAGAATCTCTAACAAGCTATTTGGCAAATCCTCCAAAAGAAAATAGAAAGACCTAAATTACGTACTTGTTGTGTTCTCAAGTTCTTTCAAGACCTCCTGTGTACGTAATTCAGCAGCCTTCTGCGCTGCCTCAGCCTGTCGCTTTTCTGCACGAGCACGGGCTGCAGCAGAAATGGCAGCATCGAGTTCTCTTTCCAAAGTTCCTACCCTTTGTTCAAGAACCTAAAAACACATCAAATTAAACTACTTATAACTTTCACACTCTAAAAATATCATACATTGACAAGCAACAAGAGAATAACACAAGTTTAGAACAAAATTAGGCCAATGATTTTCTCACACTAGAAATTAGTAATCTTTGGATGTTTTTCAATCAATTAAACAAATTGCATGACTAAAAATGGGATCTTTTTGCATTCCCTGTTCAGTCTCAAGTTTCTAAATAAAAGGCACAGCTTGAGAAAACTTAATATTAATTCCCAGCTGAAATGGGATCGAGTTAAACAAATACCATTCCATAGTATTCTCACGCTAAATACTATTAATTATTGAATGACTTCCTATCAATTTACCCAATTGCATGATTAGAGCTGGGACCTTTCACATTATTTCAGTGTGAAGAACCTAAAACGAAGATTATAGTATTCTCACACTATATTTTAGCAATTTTTATATGTTTTCCAATCAGTTAATCTAATTGTATGACAAAAGTTGCGAAATTTCTGCAATTCTGTAACAATCTCAAGAATCTAAACAAAGAGTACAGATTAAAAAAAAACTAATAAGCAATTCAGAGCTGAATGAGATCAAGTCAAACAAACACCAAATACCAATATGCTGTTGTTTAAAAATGGCGAATTTGGAAATAAAGAGAAGGTGAGATAACTTAGAGATTAAACCTTGATGGTGCGAGCTTGTTCGGAGGTGAGAGAGGCTTTAGAGAAGGTTTCATTGTCAACGAAAACAGCTTTTTTCAGAAGAAGCTTTTGAAGAGAGTCGAGATTTGAAGACATATCTGTTAAATTCCCAATTGCTCCTTTCCATCTCTCTTCATTGCTTCCTTTCCCTCTCTCTTTTTCCATCTCCATTTTTTCCTTTCTTCTTCCTCAATTCTCACTTCTGCACCTTCTTCCTCGTTTTTTCTAATCGCACTCTACTTAATTTACATTTCTACCATTATTTATATTGAGATTATAATTTCACGAACATATAAAATATATTATTTTATGTTAAATATTATTATTAATAATATAAATATTATAAAAATTAATTTTATTTTATTTATATCGTATTATAATAGTATACTAATAAATTATATATTATTGTGTTAAAAATTGATAGGTGTATTCATAACTTTTATTGTATTTTGAAGAACAAATAGATTTATGTCGAAACCTGTCAATTTATCTTTTGAATTAATTTTTAACATAATAATACGACTGTAAGGACATGTTTATAATAAATTACAAATAACATAAGTTTAATTTTTATAAATTTACATTATAAATAATAATATTTAATAAAAAATAATACGATACAAATAGAACACAACTACCATAAATTTATAATCCTTCAATAAGGTAAATAGACCATGCAACAAACAATTGTTTAATATAATGATTTAAATAAATATTATAAAATATCAATCGTTAAATTTAATTGATATTAAAAATAAAACTTAAAGCACAATTTTTGTGCTAATTATTTTCATTTTTTTCTAAAGAGAGAATTGTCATGAAATATTATATTACTAAAATATGAATTCAGATTAAAACTTTTTCAAATATTTTTTTTATTTTAAAATGGCTAATTAAATCAAACTCTTCAAATTTTCTTCGTTATTATAATTTTTTCCCTATGTATTATATAATCTCTCTCGAAATTATGTCTCTTTTTAAAATAAATATTTTTCCATAAAAACTTGACTAAAACTAATCCATTTAGGCTCTGTTTGTTTGGAGGAATTCATTTTTCGAAAAAATATTTTCCTGGTTTTTCATCGTTTGTTACTAACGAAAAATAAGTCAACAAAATTATAATTTAAAAATCAATGAAAAATAATAATTATTTTTAACATATTTTTAAATAAAATATTTTTCTTATCTAAAATATAAAATTATATTTTTCTTTATGCTTTTAAATATTTTTCTTTATGTTTTTAAATGATTCTGGAAAATAAGATTCTAACGCATGGAAAATATTTTATTTTAGCCTCCAATTGTTTGGAGGAATTCATTTTTCGGGAAAATGTTTTCCTGATTTTCTAACGTTTGTTACCAATGGAAAATAAGTTAACAAAATTATAATTTAAAAATAAATGAAAAGTAATAATTATTTTTAAAATATTTTTAAAGAAAATATTTCTCTTATCTAAAATATAAAATTAAATATTTTTTATATTTTTAAATATTTGAATATAAAATACTAGAAAATATGATTTCGAAAAATAAAATTCTAAAACGTGAAAAAAAATTTCTAAAGGAAATCAATTTCCGTGAAACAAACGGAGTGTTAATGGAGACAAATTTTACATGCAAATATTCAATGTTAATTTTGAACTAATTATTTGTTTAACTTAATGAAATATTTACGTATTTATATATGATTTTAATCAACATTAAAAAATCCGCGAAATTTAGCGGGTCAAAATCTGAGAAACAGAGAATTAGGAAACCAAAAATAGGAAAAACGCAGGCAAAAATGGCAATATAAAAGATTCCAAAAGGTTGGTGATGAAGTTGGGTGATATTTCTGAGCTTTACACAGATATATTCACCCAAATTTAATATAACACGCGCGCATATATATACTTTTCCCCTCAAAACTCTCATACATGCAGAATGGTGTGGCTATTGATTTGAATATGGAAGCAGCAACACGCAGTTCCACCTCTCTTTCTTCTAAGAAAAGTTCCAAAATTAAGCCCAAATGTTTCTACTTTTTCCCTACCATTTCATTCTCTTGTTTCTTGTTTTCTTTTATTGAAATGCCAGCAAGATCATGTATATGTGTTTGATACGTTTGTTTCATTGTTTCAGATTCAAAGTTCACACAACAGGAACTTTCTGCTTGCAAACCTCTTCTAACACCTGGATTGGTAAATTGATCTCAAACATTTTTTTATTGAATTATGCTTCTGTATATGTATGGATGTGATTGAGAATTGAATGTGGTTTCTGATCAGGTGATTGCATCTTTCACATTAGTGGGAATTTTGTTTGTTCCGATTGGATTGGTGTCCTTGTTTGCTTCACACAATGTAATTCACATTCCAAACTGTTCCTTACGTTCAATATCAATTATTGGCTTTTGGGTTTGATCTGAAATTGGAAATTGTTAGGTGGTGGAGATTAATCATCGTTACGATCATGATTGTGTCCCTCAGAACTATAGCCATGCAATGATCAAATTCATACAGAGCACAAATACAAACAAGACGTGTATAAAAAAATTGACTGTTAGTGCAATTTCATTTTTTGATGTTCTTGACATAAGGTTATGATTCTCTCCAAAATTTTGAACCTTTTCTTATGGTTTTCCAGGTTCCAAAACTAATGAAAAGTCCTGTTTATGTCTATTATCAGCTCGACAATTTCTATCAAAACCATCGTCGGTAAGTAGAACGAATAACGAAATTGTATGCTCCGTTTGGTTTAGCTGATCAGTTTTGCAGCGGTTGTTGCTGCTCTTGTTAGAAGAATTGTTGAAATATTTGATATTTGATATGAAGTATTTGTAGTAGAGGTTATAGTTGTTGTTGTTGATATATGAATTCACCATTAGAGGTGGTATATTAATGTAGAAATGATTTATTCAAGCAGAGCCATAGACTCGAGCTCTTTTGTGTTGGAAACAACTCTAATATCATTGTTTAAATGTTCTGCAGTTACGTTAGAAGCCGAAGTGATAAACAATTGAAAAGTAAATCAAGTAAGGGAGATGTAAAAACTTGCGCACCAGAGGATTATGTGGATAGGAAGCCAATTGTGCCATGTGGTCTGGTGGCATGGAGTATGTTCAATGACACCTACAAATTCTTAGTGAAGAACAAGGCTCTCCAAGTTAACAAAAAAGATATTGCATGGAAAAGTGATAAAGACAACAAATTTGGGTCTGATGTTTATCCAAAAAATTTCCAAAGCAGTGGTTTGATCGGAGGTGCAAAGCTCAATTCAAGTATACCTGTAAGTGCACTATTTGTTATTTTCATTTCATATTCACGAAAGAAACAATGGAAAGTATGGTTTTATTTGAAGAATTTAAGACTAGGTTAATGGTCCAAGGACTATATAATTTTTATGTGTCTGCAACTAATTATGTGTATTGTTTGTTGGTTTTTCATGGAACAGTTGAGTGAACAAGAGGATTTGATAGTGTGGATGCGTACGGCTGCACTACCAACATTTAGAAAACTGTATGGAAGAATAGAAGAAGATCTGCAAGCACATGAGGAAATTGAAATAGCGATAGAAAATAATTACAACTCATATGGGTATGGTGGGAAAAAGAGGCTAGTACTTTCCACTACTAGTTGGATTGGAGGCAAAAATGATTTCTTAGGAATTGCATATCTCACAGTTGGTGGTATCAGCTTGTTCATAGCAATCAACTTCATCCTCATTTACGTCCTCAAACCAAGGTATCATCATACTCCAACGCTTCCTTTCTTTAACGTTTCCTTTCTCATAAAATCAAATCTAGAACACGAGAGCATCAGTAACGGATACAAAAACTTTTAAGAGGTGAAAAGTCGAGTTAAAATTAGTATAGGAAAAAACAACAAAGAGAAGCAGTGTTATATATAGAAAAATATAAGAGTATGCAACCGCTCCTTCGCCCCTCTTTGTTTTTCGTCTATAGATACCTTTGATTCAATTTATGTAGTAATGATGTTCTTTGGTACAGGCCATTAGGCGATCCATCTTATTTGTCATGGAACAAGAATCCAACAACGACACACAGCAGGAGTAACTAATTACAGGGTTGATTAAGAAACTTGTTGATTTCTGTGGAAGTGAGTTGTGTTAAATGTAATGCAGATATCTTACAAAACAGATGAACATTTTCTCTTATATGCAAAAGAACACAGAGGCATGCATGCACTTATTTGTTTAAGGACATTGAACGATTAGAGACATACTGATAAGTTTAAATATGCTTTCAACTTCATCTTGTCCACCTCTTCAGCATCATCTACACACAACAAATACATGCTTGTACTGTTTTTGTCATGATTCAAGATATAGTTTACAGTTATTAAATGCCATCTAATGGTTAACAAACATGAAATCTTTATTAATCAACACTACAAAAAATCGCGAGTCCAAAAGTTTGGACTCTAAATGCAATAATCTGGA
>CANYCX010161685.1:0-10305 GCA_948193385.1 Breynia disticha f. nivosa
ACGAGTTATTTATCTTAAACGATATACTAACTTTGTTGCATACTCTCTTGTACGCCGCGTAAATTCAACTCTATGTCATCGAATTTGGAGCAATAAGACTCATTATTCTAGTCATTTTAATTTCGATATGATTATTCACTATAATTCATCAATTATAAACCCTTAAAAAATGGCAATATGCCACCTCCATCATATATATTGAACATACGAGTCGTTTATCTTAAACGATCTGCAAACTTTGTTGTATACTTTCTTGTACGCCCAGTAAAATTCAATTCCATATCATCAAATTCGGAGCAATAAGAATCATTATTGTAGTCATTTTAGTTTCTGATATTCAATGGTTCGATCGAGGTTATGTTTGACTTTTAATATATTTAAGATTTGATTACATAGATTGTACTAAATATATCATTTGTTAATTTCAAAATATGGCATAGTTTTTTATATATAACTCAAGACCTCGACAATTGACCCTATTTATAATCAATACCAACTTTATTTTAATTTAACGTTCAAATATTTTTTATACACGACAGTAGACAATCTTAAAGCTACATAACCTACCATTCAAGTTTATATCAATAAAATATTAAATTGACATCATACAAAATATTTCGTGTACAAAATAATAATAATCACATTTGACTTGGAAGATTCAATCAACAAAAATTACTAAAAAATTATGTGTCTTGACATCACTTTAAATTTAATTATAATCCAATTTATTACCAGTTTAAAATTTTATTCAGACTCAACTTATAAAATAGGAATGTTCACAAGCTTGTTCCAAATTTGTATACAAGTTTTTCTATAATTTATTTCAGATAATTAGGTAAACAATGACGTGTTGAGTTTGAAATGATAGGAATACAAGTGTGTTTTTGTTTATTTTTGTTTTTGCCAGATTCTAGTTCATCAATTGTATGCATGTCCGATTTCATGTTTTAAAATGCAAAAATTTCACTTTTTTATTCTCTCAAAAAATAAACAATAATGAACAACAATTTACACTAAATTTTTACAATTGTAAACTCAAAATCGGGCATTCATATAATTGACAAACTTTGAACTGGCATAAACAAAAGTGAGCAAACATACTCTGACATTCTTACAATTGAAAACACAAAGATGAACATTCTCCTAATTTTTCGAATATATTTATAGACTCTTAATTAAGTTCATTAGCAAATTAATAATTAAGCTTGTTTACAAGATTAATTATTTTAACTTGTAATATAATGAAAGATTCATTTTGTTTGATGCAGCAAATGTTTTTATTTTATTAGCCTAAGTGATGTATCTATGATTAATCTTTGTATTTTACTAATTATTTATATAAATTAATATTTTTTCCATTAAAAAAAGATGGACCATAGTTATTAAATGGTGAACGTGTGTTTAAACTCTTATTTCGCAAATTAAATAAGTGCTCATATAATTTAATATTTTTTATTATCTTATTTTGTCCACTTCAAGAATTATATTATTGCTTTCAAAAAAAAAGAATTATATTATTAACAATTTATTTTACATCAATTGCATTACAAAATTCACTCAAATTAATCACACATGCTAACAATTGTTGTGTTTCACAAATATAAAAGAACAACGCAAAATGTTTATTTTTTTGTATAAACCACGAGGTATTCTGAACACTCTACGCTAATCTTCGTTCGAGCCGGACATGACCACAAGGACGACAAAGTCCACCCAACCGAATTTTAACACAACTGCGTAAAGTCTCTCAATATATTCTACAGTGCCATGTGTGTCGGGAGGCGAGAGAAGGTCGTGCCCCCCACCTTCTCGTGCGCACGTTACCCCACACCCTAACCCTAATTTCCGAGGAACCTCCACCGTCCGCTTCCTTGCCTTTAACAAATAAAATATTTCAACTACTTCTACTTTTTTATTTTTTATTCCAACATTGTTCTTGCCAAGAATATCTAATCAGTCTCTTATTTCAAATAAAATATATTTTTGCAAATCATTTTTTGTGTGTATACTTTTGGTCTTATGGAGATGAAGAGCTCAATTATTTCAAACGTAATAAGCACAACTAAGATAATAATTAGTTTAAATTCCTGCCGGAAAATTATATTTCAATTTATATTTGTCGTCTTTTAAAATAGATGAAAGTTTTTCAAAAGAAAAAAACAACTAAAATAGATTTAACAACAATTTATATCGATAAAAAATAATTCGACGTCCCAAATTGATAGACAACAATTATAAATATATTGTTTTAATATATGGATAATTTTATTATTTTTATACATATCATGATCTATTTAAAATTTATTTTTTTATTTTTATTAAATTAATGACATTTTCATATTTTTAATATAGATTTTTATTTATTAAACAAAGACATTATTATAAAATCATATAATAAATACTAACTTACAATGATTTAAATTCTAATTGCTTAATTTTTTATTGTCCAAAATCGGTTTAGGGTTTTCATTTGAAACCACAGCTAATGTCTTAATTCAACGTAATTATACTAGGAAATTGTCAACAAATTTTGTAAATTATGCTTATCGGAGATAGTCCCACCATCCATTTTAAGAGTTAACTTTTTGTTTATTACATATTTTAAGAAACTTCATTTAATTTAGTAATTTTTTTGATTTTATCTTTGCATTAAAACTATACAAAAGAATGTGATTAGTTATATGAAGTAGATATTTCTTTGAAATATGAACTTCTATCATTAATATCTAAAGGCATTTTAGTAATATTTTTGTAAAAATTTAGTTTGTGACACTTATTTTAAGACAACCAAAATGTACTTTTGTTACACTTAAAATAGAACGAAAGGAGTAAATTTTTCTCGTCTAGAAAACATCGAATGCATAACCACCTTATTATAACTATTCATTTAGAAGCCATTTTTCTAATATTTATTATTTAAAGCAACTCTGTATATTATAATGAGATCACAAACAAAAGGGAAAAAATATAGTGTCTTGATAAACAAAATAGGAATGGAAAAAGGAGGATTTGAGAAGTGTGCAAAACCCACATTCTTTTGAGAAGAAAACTACAAAAAGCCACACCTCTCCAAAAGCTTGACACTCCCTAAATTCAAGAAAAAAAAAATTATTTGTAAGATATTTATTTATATGCAACAAATATCCATAAAAATCCCAAGAAAATCCAACCAAGAAAGTACTTATAAACCCTAATTTCCTCATTCATAATTCTCTCTTTGTGCTCCTCCTAGGTTTCATTTTTTCCTCATCATCATCGTTCTTCCTTTATTTATATTTCTCTACTCATTGCTTTTTATAAAAACAATTAAGAAAGAAGTTGAAATAAACCACTAACCAAAGACAAACAGTCTGTATATCTTCCGTAAGGTTGCTACAAACGCAGTAATCAAACTCGCACCTTAACTGTATTGTTCGATCTATTAACGCTAAACCACGGGTTATTTACTCATCGCTAAACTCCACAGCTTTAGGCTTTCTTTTATAAAGAAGAGTGAGACTGGTTCATGCATCTCTTCCCTCTCTCTCTCTTAGCATCTTCTTCTTCAGATTCTTAATTATATATCATTCCTATTATACGCCATCAATTCATATAGATCTGTACTTCTTAATCTAAGAAATCTAGTTAATATATCTTGTTCTTTTATTACTTGTTTTTCTTTCTTCAAACTCTTCTTTTCTTAAACTGAAAATCGAACTCTTGAACCAGTAGCCATGGCGAATCCTTGGTGGACGGGGCAGGTAAATCTACACACAATGGAAACATCAGCAAGCTCATCATCTCCATTGAAGAAGCCAGATCTAGGTATATCCATGTCAAACTTCTCGAGAGATCAAACGACCAACAGTGGTGGCCGTGACAACAACCAAGACGATCAAGAAGAAGAAAGAGAGAACAGCGACGAACCTAAAGAAGGAGCAGTTGAAGCCGCTACGCGTCGCCCTAGAGGTCGTCCACCTGGCTCGAAAAACAAGCCAAAACCACCAATTTTTGTCACAAGAGATAGCCCTAATTCTCTTAAAAGCCATGTAATGGAGATATCAAGCGGTGCAGACATAGCAGAAAGCTTAGCTTGTTTTGCAAGAAAGAGACAAAGAGGGGTTTGTGTGTTAAGCGGAAGCGGTATGGTCACAAACGTAACCCTAAAACAACCTTCAGCACCAGGAGCAGTTCTAGGGTTACATGGAAGGTTTGAAATTCTTTCTTTAAGCGGAGCTTTCTTACCGGGGCCGGCACCACTCGGCTCAACTGGATTAACTATTTATCTCGCCGGCGGTCAAGGGCAAGTTGTAGGAGGAAGTGTGGTTGGGTCATTAGTAGCATCAGGACCAGTTATGGTAATTGCAGCCACATTTTCCAATGCCACATATGAGAGATTGCCTTTGGAGGAGGAGGAAGAAGGCGGCGGAGGAGGGCCGCAAGGCGGGGGTGGGAGCGGCGGAGAAGTCAGTGGTGGAGGCGGCGGTATGGGGGATCCGGCAACATCAATGCCATTATATAATCTGGGTCCAAATATGGTGAATAATGGAGGGCAAATGAGTCATGAAGGATTCCCAGGATGGGCTCATACTAGACCTCCATTTTAACTGGGAATTAAAAATGGGATATGTGAAGATGTTGTTAATTACAATTAAGAGGTAAGAATAATTAGGATTATGGATGATAATTTTGAGATTGAATTCATATTTGGTAATTAAGTCAGTGACTACTGTCAAATAAGCTAAAATTAAGAATGTTACGATCTTTCCATGATTTTTATATTGTAAATTTATTTGTAAGACTGTGTTTTAAACTCATTTTCAACTAAAATTTCTTCTTTTTCTTCTTCTTAATTTTTTCACAAATTAATTTGATGCATATCACAAACATTAAAAGTAGAGCTCTATCATTATACTTAAATTTGCAAGGTATCACTTCCCATTCCTAAAAAAATAATAGTGAATTAAATTACATGATGAATTAATCAGTGCAATTTTATATATTTCTTTTTGATAGTTATATATGTTCTTCTGCCGATATAACGATTTAAAAAATGCACATATACTAATTATTATTTGTTTGAATTGGGATGAGTTCAACTGTTTTTTTCACTCTATATTATATATATATATATATATATATATATATATATATATATATAATTTGAAGTTTAATTTAGTTTGAACTTTATAGAATTTTTATTAATTATCTTTGGCTGTGACTAGGGTAAATAAGTATCCTAAAATTATAAATGTTATTTTTATTATGAAAAACTATTGATTTATAGAATTTTTATTAATTATCTTTAGTTTCCTTTAGAGAAAAATAATCTTTGGACTATTTTTATGTAATTTTTATCATTTTATATTTTATAATTTATTAAAAAATAAAAAGAATGCAATTTTTTAAAACTTTTTGTGTTTTTATTTATTAAATTATAAATATATTCAGTTATGGAGTATATAAAATTGATATAAAGTTTATATAAAGTTGTTATTTATTTTAAAACGATAAAAAATTTACATAAAAGTTAATCTTTAGAAAACTTGAAAGAAAGCATAATAATTTAGTATATATAAAGTTAAAATTTTACATCATGTTTAAATTCATAAAAAATAGATATAAAATTTTTATATATAAATGTCTAAATACATATATAAAGTTTTATATTATATTTATATTAAGTTTATGCATAAAAAAGTTCATTCAATACAAAATACAATAAAAAAATAAAAATCACAACTCTTCAAAAATTTTCAAAACAACTATATTTTTACAAATAAAAAAAATATAATGCAATATGCGATTAATTCTTAATTTTAAAATAAAACTATTTTACTAATAGGATCCACTGAAATTATTGAATATTTCAGTAAAATAATTTATTTTTCTTGGAATAGATCATCATATGTTTAACAAAGTTGTATAATTAAATGATATCAAAAGAGAAGTTGTATAATTACAGAAATAAATGTTCAATAAATGAAGAAACCATTTTTTATTCTACATGGTCAGACGTTGAAAGTACACAAGAAAAACATCAGATAATTGAATGCATGCACGTTGGGATTTTCTATAAAAAAAATTACCAAATTAAATAGGATTATATAGAGATGTTATTTATATAGTATAAATTTTATTTAATCAATTAAATAAATTAATGTTTGTAGCAACATTGCTTTAGGTTGCTTTGTAATTAGGTAAACTTATTTTTGTTATGATCAAATCAGGTTTTTTCCTGTTGATGTGATCATGTTATAAGGAAAATGATTATTTTTATATCAAGTGTTCACAATAATTACCTCTAATCGGAGTATCTATTTGATCCTGACGATGTTACAGTATGTCGTATATTATAAATGAATTATTTTTATTAATTAAAATTGTAATATATATTTTTAATTATTTTATAAAAATAATTATGATTGAAAATAATAATAATAATAATTAATAAATAAATAAATATTTCAATAATCATGCTAAATTTTTTTGAAAACAAAAACTGATAATTAATAAAAAAATAAAATAAATTGGCCTTTACGATAGTATAACGTAGAGGAAAACTTTGATTAACACCAATTGAGTCAGATACCGTGATCGTTGTTGGCGATCTTTTCCACATATGTATGAAATACATTAGGTATGGGCTGAAATTCGCAGCCTCTCCTAACTAATTAAAGATTAGCAAACATAGAACCGATACAGTCTACACCACAATACACTGTATACTGTGTTTGAGAGAATAAAAAAACATGTTCTTTGAGAATGTTTTCTCTAAAGCGTTACAAATAACCAACATTATGTAAGAACTCATTCTTCTTAAATTTATATTATTGACCAAATTATTTATTTAGTCCTTATAATATAACACAAAATATATTTATATTTTTCTTATTCCACGATGTTAGAGCATTCCCAACAGTTTCCACGGTATACTCTCGACTTTATCAATCTTTTATTCACTCCTTAATTTAATTTAGACTCCTAATTATTTAAATTATATCAGACTCGTCAAACAAGAACTAGGAGTAACTTTATGACTCCATAAGTGTAACAATTGAATTTAGAAGCTCCTAAAAAAGCTAACTATGTTGAAAAAATTAGTTTTATTTATAAATTAATTTAAAAAACGGAGTTAAATTTAAGAGTTTATTGAAAATGCCCTTATGTGCGGACCTCAATATACTAACATTTAAGTATACTTCTTTTCTCCTATTCTCTCTATTTAATTATTTTGATATCATATGACAACACCTTTTAGATGTACACTTGTTGAACCGTATTTATTCCTCTCTTCTCCTATCCTATATTCTATAACTTTGATATGATATTAGAGATGGTCGTGTCATAATCATATTGTGTTAGTTTATATCAAATGTAATTATTTATAGTATAAACATTACAAAAAATAAATTCATATCGTTCGTATCATGTCATAAATGTATACTGACAAATCATATTATCGTATAAAAATTGACAACTCTCAAACTCCTTAAAAGAGTGTTGGCGAGAAATTCAAACAGTAACAAAAACTGAAAATTAAAACCAACTACAACAATGTGAAATATAACTTTCATAGGTATAATTATATAAAGCAATAAAAGAAATGGCTAAAAGAAAAAAAAACTCATCCCTACATTTAAACATAATATCACTTTCATAACAACTTAAGGAATGAGCTCACGAGTTCTTAATTCAGATATTAGTTTGTTAGAGTTTGTTATATAGATAATGTTGGACATTAAGGTCCGTCCATGACAATATAGAATAGGAAGAATCGAAATGTATTTGGTGTTATATAGTAAGGATTAAATAATTAAATTGGTCTATAATATAAATAAAGAAAAAAATTCATTTCCTTACTCGTGGTTCATTTAAAAATTTTTAGATAAATCTTTTCTAGAGAAAACATTTTTCTATTCTCTCACACACAACAAACAATATGTTGTGGTGTAGACAATAGTAGTTCTACACTTGCTAGTATATGACTACTTCGGGAGAGAGGTTGCAGTTTTGATCTCACACCCGACACATTTCATACGTTTGTGAGAAAAATTGTCAACGACGATCAAAGGATCTGGCTGTGTTGGCGTTAAAGAGGTAAGTTTATTTTAGTATCGGTTAATTACCAGTTTTTCTTTTAAGATAAATTAGTATAAATTAGTATTAATAGGCAATAAAAGAAAAGGTTATCCAGTAGTCAAGCACTAATTTCCTGGTTAAATTTGATTGTTCTTTAAAAGGATGTTTTATTAACAAGGAAAGAATATGAAAACAACAAAGAAAAGGAGGACCCTCATCACATGGATTCACATGTCACTGCTAAATAAAACATAATTTATTTATTTAACCTACCTACTTAATTGCACAATCCAATTTTAATGTGGAAAATCATTACTATTGATCTTGGAATTGATCATTTTGGGTCAATAATTTATTTTCTAAGATTAACTATCCAATATGTTGTTAGTTTATAAAGAGGTATTCATAAAAAAATTTAAAGAGGTAATTAAGCATGTAGATCTTGTGGAAATTTTATATTCTTTATGTTCTTAAATATTTGTCTATTTTGTAAAATTAATTTGTTTAAAATATTTGTCGTTTTATAAAATTAAGAATTTTATTACTTAATTTCTTATATTACTCTCAAAATTTAATTCAGTTTGTTGATATGAATTTATACTTTATATTTTAATATGAGAAAAAAAATATTTTAGCCAATATATTTACATTTTTAATCATTATCTTAAGTAGCGTGAAAATAACAAAGTGAACAATATATTTACTTTATATTTTTTTTATGATTAAAATTGTCAAATTTTTATGGTCCAAGACTTCAACAAGACGACATATATGCTCTTATTTATTTGGACAAATTCTTATTAGGAAAATGACTTTTACCAAACACAATCACATATGCTCAACAAAGTCATCTAACAAACCAATTAATTATAATATTTTGAAAAGGAATCCATAGGCAAGCATTTACAAAATGTTAACCACTAGATAAAGCCTTAATCCATGATAATTATATAATAATAAAGCAACTCATTAATTTAATCAACATGATAATGGGAATCATGCATCACCAATACAAATTGGTAATTTTTTAATATGAGAATTGTATTTATTGAGAATTTTTGTTTTATTAAATTTTATAGATTACGTAAAATTAAAATTGTTTTTACATAATAAATCAAAATTTTAAATTTATTTTTACCGTACTTAACGTTTAGCTCTATTGATTTTTAACTTATAAAAACTCATAGTAAAATTCCGCGTTTTAATCTTAAGTGCTTGTTTGACACTCTGGTAGCCCTCAATTCTGAAAATGAATGTAATTCGTTGCATGTACTTGCCGTAGAGGACACGGTCTCACTTGCAGCTTTTATCTGTGTCCTCTGAGAGTCGTGAAAGAACTCAATGATACAGTAAATTATTATCGTAATATTTGAGCATTTAATTTTGCTAAACGAATAAGTTCAAATTTACTTTTAAAATATTTAATAGTTATAATGCAATATCTCATTGAATTTCCTCTTTAAAGAAACTCATATTAAAATTTGTGACATTCTGTGCCTCAAAAAGCCTAATTTTGAAGATTTTGATTGGAAAATAAATTGTGCATTCGGTGGATAGTAGCTAGATAACTTATAAAATATGTAGAAAGGGATATAAATTTTTATATTAGTGGAAGTAATTGTGTTCGAATGATGTACATGACTAATTTTCTGAATAACATGACTAACGTATACTTGTTTGCTTTTAATTAGTGCTCTATGTCTTATATTAATTAATGATTTTAGACATGATGAGACTTAAAAAAATAGTTTTTAAATTAATTATAAGTAGTAATTATTGTGTGGTTATATAATATTATATTTTTTAATGAGTTGTTTTAATTAAATAATAAATATTTAAATGAATAAATTTATGTAAGAAAAATAAAAATGAGGGTAAAAAAATTAAAATAATAGATAATATGCATAAAAACAAAAATTATATATATATATTAAAAATTAATATAAAATATTCTATTAAATGAGATGAAAGGAGTAATTTTACATCATATAGTTATTGTCTTAAAGAGAACTGGGTAAAGATTATTTTCACTTACCCTTTTGTTAGAAAGTTTTATCTAATCTAAACAGTTGGTTATTTCTTGAGAAGGTTTGAAGGTTAATGAAATATAAGGATTTTTTTTAACATTAAATTTAAAATATATTAAATATATTGGACATCTATTTAAAAATAGAGGGAATAATTATTTTATAAACTAAATAAGAAAAATAATTTATGTGGATTGATGTATGTAGACATGACCAC
>CANYCX010161699.1:0-12474 GCA_948193385.1 Breynia disticha f. nivosa
GGTAGATGTGTTTCTTAACACAACCGCTTTAAAAAAATTAAAATATCGACTTGTGAAATTTCTTTCTAGAGACGTGAATGAAACTGTAAAAGATCAAAAAGGAATTATCTAAGAAAAGAGGAAAAACCATTTAAGAGAAAGGATCTATTATAGATTGATATGCAATGTTTTTGCAAGGTATTATGAGAATCATGATATTGCGATGTTGTCGTAAGAGATTATGAGAAACATAGTGTTTAAAGGGGCACAATATGAGAGTGAAAAGTACGAGATAAATGGAAATTTGAAGTAAGAGATTATGCTGACAAGGTGATTATCGTATAGAGAGAGGGTATTCAATAACAGAAAGTGGAAATGATTGAGTAATTGAGAATTTTAATGTGAAATTCTTGAGGTTTGCTCTTGTTCGTCTCTTTTCTTTAGCGTAATTCCAAGAGTATATATTGATTATGGAAACGATTGTTGGTTTCCTATGTTCTTTTTCTTGACCAAGGTGGAACAGTTTTTCTAATTTTTGTATTCCTCTCGTGTACATAAATTCATTTCTTTTTATCTACCTTGGGTTGGCATTACAGATAGAGCAGAGAGCATGAACATAGAGATATATATGAGAAATAATTGAGCAAATGTTTGAGAGAGATATGTTGAGGAAAACATGATTGTATTTTTATTACGAATTATGAATCCTTATGATAAACAAGATGTGAATTTGGTTTGGGATAAGAGACTTTAGTTTTGATGAGTTAGAGTGAAACTGAAATACGCTATATTTGTGAGAAGTAATTACTTATGCTAGAGCATATATATATTGGTAGATATTTCAGTTTTGAATGAAACCACAATTGACAAGCATATCTTTATGCTATTGCGATACAATTTGTGTATAAATTTTGGGGACAAAATTTTCTAAATGGGGGAGAATTGTAACTTCCTGGAAATTTATTTTATGGAAATGATGAATGAAAATAAGATTTTTCTTACTAAAATGATGAAAAATAAATGATTATATTTAGTTATATGAAGGTTGATTGAAGGTGGATATAAGGTTTATGTGAAATAAACAAGAAAAAGGAGAAATGATGAAAATCAGCAAAGTACGTGCGGTGGCAGAAAATTACGCGCAGTGGGCACGACAGTGTGCACTTTGCTGCTCACCACGTGTAGTCTGCTTTATCTGGGAAAAAAGATATATAAGTTACGAATGAAACAGTAGAAGGTTCAAGAAAACTTTCTAAGAGTTCAGAGAAAGGTTATGGAGTGAGAGAGACAAGAGGAACGTGAGGAAAGGTGATGAAATTGAGATTTTAACACAGAAACATATCCAATTTCTCGAATCAATCGTAGTTCTAAGTCGAGAATCTAGCGGGATATCCAAAAATCGATAAGTTTCCTAAGTGTATATATGTGTATATATATATATATATATATGGAGGTATGGTTCTGAGATACTATGGTTTGATGGTTAGGAATGGAATAGATGATGAAAAGGATTTGATTAACTTCATATAAGTGAAGTTGGATTTAATAAACTTCATGCAGTGAGTTTGATCATATAACTCATAAATTGGTTAAAGTTAGAAGCTTGTTATGGTGGAAGATTATATGAAGTTAGAATTTAATGCTTAAAATGATGATTAATGATTGTAAGTATAGAATCAATGTGAATATTGATAGTTATTGAATTGTATATGATTAATTCCGTACAGGAGGATCTGTACGACGAGTTGGAGGGTTTTGAATCCGTGTTTAGAGTGCTGATTTTGGTTATATTCGAGGTAAGTGTTTTATCCTTACGTGTAAGTGTTCTTATGTTTACTAAAATCAATCGTAAAAGAATTCTTTTAAGGATGAAGATAGATGTGTTAGGCTTATATATAGGTAAATATATTTGGCCTATAATGTTGTGAGTTAAGAATTGCTAGAAGTAGATGAATCAAGTTGAAAATGAAATGAATTGGTTGATTTGGAGTTGATTTATCTATTCTAGTTGGTTGATTATAATTTTATGATATTGATTCAAAGTGGAAGAATACTAAGGCTTGAATATAAACTTTTGCTTGTTGATAATAATATGTTTTTAACTATATATCATAGTTGATATATATAGTTGACATATAGTTGATTGTTGAAAAGCATGTGTTGCTCACATTAAGAAATGTTGACATAGAGTTGATATTGATATATTGTTGATAGTATACCTGTGTGGTATGGTTTTATACAAAATGTAATCTATGTGAGATGTTGACATGCTTTCTTCATTTCAATTGATGTGTGCTATGATTGATATTATTGAAAGCATGATAAATGTGAACCTGTGTGGTATCATATACGCTCTATGTGAGCTATGCCTTGTGCCTTGCGATATGTATTGATATGAATGTCATTCATACATTCACGTATTGCATAAGCATCTGCATGACAATATGCCTATGTGGCTATGATATCCTATGTGGATAAAGGGCGTGTTGTCCTGGACTGAGCTGTGTGTGTGTGTGTGATCTGAAACCTCTCATGTCTGGTACAGAGGTATCCTATGTTATGTGCGATAGAGGAATTCCACTACTGTGTGCTATGGTGGACAATAACCCGGGTTCATCTTGTGTGGATTTGCATTAGCATTGGCATTGCATACATTTGCATTTATATGATTACAATGCCATAGTATGGATATCATGTGTGGATATAGAACCTATGTAGTTTGTGATTGTTGTGTGCTATCTTGTGTGGATATAGATCTGTGTGATCTATATTATTGTGTGTTATCCTGTGTGGATATAGATCTGTGTGATCTATATTGTTATATGCTATCCTGTGTGGATATAGATATGTGTGATTAGGATTGTTGTGTGTTTAATTAATGAATCCTTATGTGGACTATTGGTATCTGTGTGATATAATACTTGTGTGATTAGAATTGCATGTGTGGTTATCCTGTTTGATTATTCAATGAAAAGTTGTGTGCTATGCTATGAGAAAAGTTATGTGCAACTTCTATATGATTTGGTATGATTATGTATTTTAAGCTAGATGTTTTTATATACATACATGGCCAATGAAGCGTATAATGTTTTGTGTGCTAAAAGAGTAAAATTCTATGCGAAAAGAATAAAGAAATAGCCTATGTAAATAATAGAATTAAGGTATAGATTATTGTGTGCTAGAATACCTTAAAATAGAAATAGAATAGGCAGAAATGAGACTCAGAACAGCTTTGTACTGATCAGCATGTAATCATGTTGGATATTGAATATGAATAAAAATGAACCTATGTTTTGGTATTGCATTGGTTCATTAGGGAATTTAAGTATGAATATGACTTCGTGTTCATTAGCACACCAGTGCAACTAAAGTTCCCCTGCACTTCATTTAAACAACAATCTATTTTACACTTATTGAGTATTCCTATATACTCACCCCCTTTGATTGTTTATATGTTGTGCAGGTATAGGAGGATTGCTACGAGGAGGACTCGAGCACGTGGATTACAAATATGGATTGTTTTGAAAAGATGTTTTAAAGATGTGTATTTTATTTGTTACATTTTTAATAAATTTATTGTATAATTCAATAACTCTTTTTTTTATATCCATGTTTGTATTGAAAATGTTTGGAAATATTGGATAAATGGTTTATAATTTGGGATTTGAAAATAACAGAAATTTTATTTTTGAGTCTCACAGAAACAATTGTACTTGTAAAATTTATCATTTATCAATAAGCAATGTGTAACGATTAATGATATGTCTCTGTATATTCTTCCTCTACAGTAATGTAATTCCTCTACAATAATATACTTCCTCTACAGTATGATGGATCATATAATCAGCAATCAACATCACCTCCCACCAATCACATCAACACCAGTCAAATCGCAACAACAATTGTATTTCATATATCGATATCATGCAACATATAATAGTATGGATAATTGTTAAAATATCATAAATTGTTTTGTTTGCAATTCCATTTATATTTCATATACCTGTTATCATTTTAATTCATATATCTTGTACCTGTACAAACCATTTCGTATAAACGTTTACCTGTTGTTTTGAGTTTGCTTTTATTCAATCGCAACCATGTTGATAATGGGTGCTCAAGGCACATGAGTGGAGACAAGAGCCTATTTGTGGAGATTAAACCGAAGGAGCAAGGATTTGTCACTTTTGGTGGCAACAACAAAGGTAAAATCATTGGTATTTGTAAAGTGGAAGGAACCTTTACCAACCATTGATAATGTTCTTTTGAGATGAACCATTGCTTGTTGAAATAGAGATTGGATTTTTGTTATATTGTTGAGTTGTTTGTTGACTGAGATTTAATTATGAATTATTTTTCCATTGTTGATTCCTTAAATGCGCACTTGTAATTGGCATATTGATTCGTATAGGGCTAATCGAGAGAGCGAATATATGATAGATCACTCATAATTAAAAGGAGTTGCATGTAAATCTAGAGATAGATCAACATAAATCCTCCGGATTAAGGTCAAACTTAACAAAGTAATTCACAGAACATTAATGCAGTGTTAATTAATTTAATTTAGATAGATATTTCAGGTTTTGATTAATGTTAGACATTAATTATCTCGAGAGAGGAATTAATATAATTTTGGAATTGTCACAGTATAGTCATAACAACAACAACAATTCTAATACCAATTGACAATTAAAAAACTTTGGGGATTCAAGATCTAAGTGCTATCCCTAGTAATTTTTTTAGTCTCTCAACTTTTACTTTCTGTTAATTTAATTAGTAGCTTAGCAATTTTAATTATTTTCATTTCAATTGGTAGGTTAAATAGCAACTAATAGTAAGTAGCTAGTAATCTATCTATGTGAGATCAACACTTGTGGCTCTTAAAGCCAATTACTGCACCGATATATCCAATGTAAAATAATCAAAAGAGGGTTTAGTTACCCATGAAATAGAATGAAAAACATGGTGTGGACTTTCTTTAAGGATGCTGTAAAAATATGCAAGGAGGCCACCAAACGAAGAAGAGAAGAAGAAAAGAGAAGAGACCCTAATTCTCTTAAAAGTGTTTTTTATGGTCTCCTCAAAAACCTAATTCTAATTAAGGCTTTCTTAACAAAAAATACTAAAGATACATAAAATAGTGTCTTCCAACCATTAGCCACGAGTTTCGTCTGCCAAATAGCTCTATTTTTAATGCTTGTAAGTCTAGCACGTGAACTAATGCAACAACTTTGCACAGTGAATTACGACATGGTCATGTGGTACTCTGTCGATAGATCCAAAATGGCACCAAAATCCATTATCTGTTGCTCCTTCACCTAAAACAATCAAAAGCATAAATCCAACATAAAAACTTATGTAAATCAACACTTAAACATGCAAATGAATGTCTAATATGACCTAAACTATACATGAAAATGCAAATAATTAATGAGACTTTAGTAAACTCTTACATAAAAACTATTGAGTAATTTAAACTTTGGTCTTCTTTGTATTAGAAGAAAATGGGCAAATTCCAACAGACGAATTGCAACGAATTCATTCGAAAAATGTGAAAATTTCCGATGTAAATCCATAAAAAAGATTTGTAGTAATTAAGGGCGTCAGAAACATGCGTATCGACAAAATTTGTTCTAAATTTTTGACAAATTTCATCAAAAATAAATAGCAACAAAATATGCCAGACAAATAAATCCAGTGAACAAAGCATTACAATGAATTTATGAAAAAATTTATGACAGAAATTGTCACAATGTACAAATTTATATATTTGAAACTTTAAATTTATATGAAATAACATGAATTAATAATCTTAAAAGAAATTAAATAAATTGTAAAATATTATGAAAAATTAAAAATGATATGTATATTAAATAAAATATATAAAATATATCAATATATCTTTAAAAATGATGATATAAAAATTTATAATAAAAATCAATATGATTATATAAAATATGATAGTGTGGAATAAATGAAAAAAAAGAGTAGAAGACCATTAAAAAATTGTTAATATGATAACACCTACATTAGAAAAAGAAACATAATAACAATGTAAAAATTAAATAAGTGTTAGGAAAAATCAAATTAAACAAGAATGTTAAAACAAAAGAACAAAAAAAGAAGTGAAAGAGTTGTAAAGAGAAGCAATATCTTGGGAGAGATTATGCATGAAATCCCAAAACTCGTTTAAATTTTTTGATAATTAAATAAATAAACAAACATATTATTTTTTTCATTTTAAAGGGACAAGTAAACTCTTCACAAAAGAAAAGAACAAAAACCCCCAAAATGATCATGCATTAAAAACTTGATGTTTGATGTTCCAAAATATATAATAATGCGGAAAATATGGCAAAGGGTTTACAAAATATGAAATGTAAACTATCCTATGATAAGAATGCATAGTTTACAAAACATTTCCCAAAAACTTTAGACCTGCAGACCTACCGCAGTCCAAAAGCCGCCGAAAGTCCGCTACTAACAAGTACCTGCAAATGCTCTTCATACAACGCATTTAAACCAACTGACATGAGTATAAAACTCAGCAAGTACACCAACAGTAAACTTGCCTAGTTATACAGTGTGTAAATACTCGTTCGTTTTAGAAGCTTAGGTGCATTACGGATAGTATTCATCATTCATTGCTTAAGTTCAGGTCATGTTCTTAATGTTCATAAAATTTCTATGAAACACAGGGTGTGCTGCTCAACACGACCACCGTGCTCCATCTCGAATAAATACAATAGTCTGGCATGAACCCGTGTGGAACAACACAGGGTCGTGCCAACTTTTTGGAATCAAACAGTGTCTCTAAACGGTCACCGTGCTTCATAACAAAATGGGTGTGTTGGATGTCTGGAATCATCCAACAGCCTAGCAGGACATCGTGCCATTAGGCAGATAGACGTACTGGCCTACTAGAACTACATAATTTAACTATATATCCAAGTATTCATACCAAAAATCACATACAAACAACAAAACAGTTTCCAACGGCCATTAAGTACCATTTTCAACATTTCCTCTACTTAACCATCAATACCAACAAGTTTACAACACAACTAACCCACATCAGCACATATAGGATCAAATCTCAAAGCACCTAAAATTTAGACACACTCATCAAATACATATCAAATGCACAATGTTTTCATGCTAATGAAATGCTAATGCGTACACACACTCGAATGCATGCTCATGGAAAATTCGCTTTTATCTTTTCTCTTGAGATCTCTCGCTCTCTTTTCTTGGGCTTATTCCCTTTTTTTCTTGAGAGCTCTCGCTCTCTTTTTGGGCTTATCCCCTTCTTTTTTTGCTTGAGAGATCTCACTCTCTTTTATTTTCTTTCTTTTTTTCCTCACTATGAACACACACGATGAGTATGTTATGCCATACATGACATGAATCAATCCACATATTTTCATACGATTTCAAGTGCAATCCATACCATATCATCCATACAACACACATTATCCTAAATTAACATTCAACCAACACAACACTCACTTTACACAAATCACGCAGCATAAATTCCACAAACCAATTTAACAAAATATCATACATTTTTTTCCAAACTCAAACACCACACAAAACAACATTCATATTTCCATTAAAATTTTCTTTGAGCACAATCATCATGAATTTAACCACATATATTACCATAAAAATACAAGACATACCAAGGCAAGTATGGTTCAGTGCACTTACCTTAAATTTTGCGAAGTCGTGTGGTCAGCACTAAACTTATGCTCTTGTTCCAGATTTTTTTCTCCTACAAAAATTTCATTTTCAAATTAATTAAACCAATTTCTAACCATAACCACTACCCAATTAACTCATATACTAAAAAACCATCAAATCTTCCCATAATTTCCTAGTTCTCCCAAAACCCACACAAAAACCCTCTTTCATTTCACTCTTCCTCCTCATTTCCCCCAAAACCCTCTATTTTTACTACATTCACTAACCATGCACGACCTCTCAAGTTTCCTCAACCTAATTCATCACTATTCTAGCTGTTATTCACAATTTTATACAAAATCTCCTCTCAAACTATCACATGTAAGAACCCTAATCACATATTTTACCCAAACCAAAGAGTTTAGATCATTACCTTAGCTCCTTAAGCTTCCAAACCATAAAAAGCCCTCTCCTTTTACTAGAAATCAAGGTGTTCCAAATCTTAAGGTTTTGGGTCGCGTGTGGTGTGTTTGTGACAGCTTTTGGGACTCAAAATGAGTCTCATGAATGTTTTCTCCGTGTTTTTCTATTTCATGTGGCACGACATTTGACACGCCCGTGTCGAGCGTCGTTTGCCATGTTTTCTCACATGCTGTAACCACAATTTGTGCTTTGAATCATGTTGTATGGTTCAATTCTAGTAGCATTGGCATGGCCCGTGCTCAGCCCATGCCAAGCCCAAGCTGGCCTATTTTTACTTCATTTTTTCTCGTTCTTTCCTAACTCAATCCCCGCTATATTTAATTATATGCTTCCTACTTTTTACTATTTTTCTGGGGTGTTACATTATGAGATGTTAGTAATGTTTGCATAGAGAAAGATATGGAGGGAAACAATGTGGCTAATGAGTGAAAAATTGAATTTGACTCCCTTATGTTGGGATGAATTTTGTCAATAATTTTCATCATATTTCAATGAAAGCATTAATTTCTGACAAAATTCGTTAGAAGATTTCAAAGGAAAGATTAAATTGTCAGATTACAATGAATTTTGCCGTGAAAATGGGGTCAAATTTTGTTAGATATTAATTGTTGTTGCATTTACCACAAAATTTCATCTTATCTTAATAAATTTAATGTAATATATTCAAAATATGAGATAATGTGACTACCCACTTGCTGAACCTGAACTCAAAATACATGTCGTCTTACTAATCCGCTCGACGGTCATTCTTGAAGCAAGTATGCAGAGCAATACTTGAAAGGTGTCCTCTGAATAACTAGAGGAGTATTTGACCCTCATGCCTATTAAAAGAAATACCTTGGAAGTGGAAACCAAGAGAAAAAAATATATAAATTTAAAAACTAAGTCGTAGTAATCAAGTGGGCAAAAAAACTTGAGCTGGAGCGTCAAATGCTCTTAAGGTCACTAAATATAAAACAGGCTTAAAGTGGTTTATTCTATCGTAAATCATAATAGAAATTTCACAAGCATGACAAATATGATGATTTTACAGTGATGGCTTCGATATTATTACCTAGAAGAGTTATAACAACACAGTTAACTTCATTCTATGAACTTATACACATGGACATGCAAACACACAGTAATGGCTTTGTTTATAGTTATGCAATTATTCTTAAAATTGATTCTTAATTTGAATGCAATAATAGTTGTTTCTTGCATAGTTACACTCAATCCTTGAGGCTCATACAATATTGTCACATCCTAGGTTAAAAATGTGCATATTCATCTAATTATTGAGTAACTTTCAGTTTTAGTTTCCTCAAGGACAAGTAAATGTTAAATGTGGGGAATTTTGACATGCTCATTAATTTGCATAATTTTTAATGCTATATATTTTTTGATTAAACAATAAATATTCTATTTTAAACATTTTTATTATGTTTTGCAGATTAAAGAGCCATTAGAAGATTAAAGAGGACTTTTACAAGGTTTGATGTTAAAAGAGAAGAATTTGACAAAAGCAAAAGACAATGACCAAATAGACAAGTCATAGAAATATGAAGGACAAGTTCTAGAATTTTTCTTAACAAGAAATGTAAAAAGCAAGAGAAGAGAATAGAAAAAGGGAGTCTTGGAAGGAAAGGAAACACTTTTGGGAGAAAGACATTTTGTGAGATAAAAGAGTAGAACTTAGGGAGTAACTTTTGGGCAATCTTGTAAAGAATGTATTTTCGTTTATCTCTTATTTTGCTTTTTTTTTATCTCTTCTCTTGGTTGAAGGTAACTCAAATTAATGGAATGATACTGTGACAACAATAATAATGGAGAAAAAAAAAGAATTTTAATACGATTTAATCTCTCAACAATAGACCTACATTTATGGTCTCCACTAAATAAAAATTACAATTTTCAAACAAACAAAACTACAAAAACCCTTTCACTCTCATAAAAGACCAATGCTTAAGTTACACGTGACTAGTTAACTAGACTAGGGTTTTGTGATACTCAACAACTAAAGCCTAAAGCCTATTATAAGTAGAAGACCCCTTCATAATCTTATTCTTAATAGATGTGGGATACTTAGTCCCACTCCTATTCAATGTGAGATTTGTAGAGTTATCCTAAAAATTCCTCCCTCTACTGAAATTCTCTCATATCTCAACACACTCAAAAAATTGAACTCTCCTGCCATTTTTTGTTTTCTTGTTTCTACTATCATTCTTCAGGGAACACCCATCTAAGTAATAGATACTCTTATTTCTCTTCCTTCCTCACAGCATCAAGTCATCAACTTTAAACACATTGTCGTTAACTCTATCACTAACATATTTGTACCCTCTTGAAGTTAAATCACCCAAAGAAAATACGTTGGCTCTTGCACTAGGAACAAACTTTACATCTATGAGTGTTTTGATAACACCATTGTGGAGCTTCAGGCAAACTCTTCCTTTGCCTTGAATCTTCAACTACTTATTGCTCCCACAGTAGATGTGTCAAAAATCTTCACTTTCCTATAAAGTGTCAAAAACAAACTCTCTCTCTGTAAATATGAATATAAGCATCAACATCTAAATCCTAACTATTAAACAAGATCATTTACAGCAGCTGCAAGAACATCACCATCATATTCATTAGCCATATTCTCTAAAGAATCACCACTTAATAAACAAACGATTAGATTAAATGCAACCAATCTTATTGTCCTCAGTTTAAGCTAGACTTGAAGAGTTTGTAGTAGAATCTAAACCCCAAATGTTAAGACAGAGACCTCTTCACATCCTTATTCCTAATCGATGTGAGATACTTAGTCCCTCTTCTACTCAATGTGGAATTTAGGGAGTTATCCTAACAATCATTTGAGTATCAAATGTTTCTTTGTTTATGATGCTATGTTTGTATCTGTTGATTGCTAAACTAGACATTTAGTATTTTGACTCCTTAGAGTTGATTTCTAGATTATTTACTGCATCCATAATTATATAGTTAATTTGATCTAATAGCTACAAGGAATTATTATTACTACGTTAGAACTTTAATCCTTAGGATAAATATTTGATTAGATTAAATGCAACATCGTACGCGTGTTGCCTAACTTCATTGGTCTCCTTGATTCTTAAAGATATTGCTTAGTTAAACATGAGATCATATCTAGGTTATTAAACAATAAGTATTAATTGTTATACATGTTATTGGTTAGTTAATCATATGAAGAGGCAGATATTTTAAATATCACAATGAATATTTGAACGACTAATTTAATATCATTAGTGCTAATGATCCTAAAAAATTCCATTAGTGGCAGTCATCAAAAACCATGGTTTTCTTCTCTTAAGTCACACTTTTTTTTGAAACTGAGTTACGCTTTTAATTTCTATATGTTTCTATTTTTCTATTTGTTTTATTTTAATTAATTAGTTTAATTAAGTACCAAAACCCCATCACTTTACTTTATTATCATTGTTGGCATACATTAACACAAAGGTCTTTGTGGGATTGGCCCTTACTTTTTACTAACTATATTTTTAGTTTGTTTGAGTTTGGTTTTAATTTGGTTGCAGGCAACAACATTCACCACACAGTTCCAAGAGGAAAACAAAAGTTAAAGGTAGAAATAACGCAATTAATATAACAAAACAAAACAATAAAATAAAAAGAAATACAAATAAACAAATTTAAAAAAACAAAATAAAAGAAAAAAATGGATAAATTAATAATGTGTAGCCTTAATTAATATCTAGTCCACGACAATTGTGCCACAAACTTGATGGCAATAAGCAATGCATATATCACTACAGTAAAAAGCTTAAAGAGTTCTAAGTGTCAATCTGTAACATCTTGAATTTATTTTAAAATAAAATAAATTATAAAGAATTGGATTTAATTGAAAGAAATTGAAAAGAAAAATGAAATTAGATTACAAATAGAAAATATGAGCATGGTTGGAAGTATTTCGCATGAAGAAGGAAGTTTGGTCGTGCCATGGGAAAAGAAAGAAGCACAAGGTGTGCTTGAAATTACTTTGGTCGTGACATTAATGATGGCATTGGCACGAGACGTGCCTGATTTGATCAAATAATGCCTTCGCATCCAAAAATGGCACGAGACGTGCTGCCTTAGCTTGGGCCATGCCAAGAAGATTGGTGGCACGCTTGGATGGCACAGATCGTGCTAATCTTTGAGTGGGTCGTGCCGAGTTAATATGAAAATGGTGCTCGAGGTTTAAACTTCATTTTTATTTCCAAAAACATATAGAACTTCCAAAAAACACGAAAAGAAAACCAAATAACCCTAAAGAGGATTTGGAAGTTGATTATAGTGGAAATTAAAGAAGTTAAGGAGAAAAGT
>CANYCX010161834.1:0-16228 GCA_948193385.1 Breynia disticha f. nivosa
ATAATTAAGATACATTATTAATTTGGATTATGTGCTTTATTAAATTATTATTTTGAATGTGAATGAAACCGACCATATTTGGTTATGTTGCTTACTGAGTATATCTCACGCAATTATTTGCCTGTAACGCTCGGCAGGACGTTAGAAAGATATTTTGGATTTTGCGAATAGGTGCAGCATTTGGATTTTAGAGTTTTTGCTAAAAGGAAGAACCGAGGTGCAGTGTATACTCTAGATTAGAATTCTTAAAGTACATGACAAATGTTGTATTTATATTTCATACATTTTGTTAGGATTATAATAGAAAATGGATTCAGTTGGAATGTAGTTTCTTTTATAGCCTAAAAACATTTGTAAAGATATTATGTTATATGTATGAAGGTTTGTGAAATGAATTTGAAATGAATTGAATTCTATTTTATTTTATTTTTATTTTTATTTAAACTTTGATTTTTGAGTTTAAGTATTGTCTGTAGGAGGGCAGTTATACGCAGATAATATTTAAATTCGGAAGTCACATTTGTTGTTGGATGTTGAATGTCATTTGTTTTTACGAAGCGTTGTTGTTGTTGGAATCTACGCATTGATGCAATTATTTAAATTTTAATTTGTAAGAGATCAAAATTGTATAATTTTATGCATTTTGGACTGAAGGTGCAAATTACTAGAAAAACTTGGACTGCAAAAATACAATTATTTTAAGGGTACAATACATTTAAAACAGTTATTTTTCGAAAAAGGATGTTGTGTTAGCAAATATAACAGAAACCATAAATTAAACTAACGTTTTAAAAACTCGAGGACTACAACAATTTGATGAAAAATATATTAACAGCTAAACAAATATTCGCATAATTCAGAGACTATATCTTATCTTGCCCTAAAATAAATAGTGAATAACAAGAACAAGTAGGAGCATTAATATGTAAACCATTTTATAGAAACTAAATAACGCTAGAAACAATTTTGAGCAGCACTAGAAATCAACCATGCGATGCATGAGCAACACTGTTGTTAGAACCGGACTGGTGATCGAACCAGAAAAGAAAATGAGTGGTTAGTTCATTAGTCGAAGCGATAATTTATTGGTCAAAATAATAATTTAAAAATAATATAAATAAATAAATATATATAAATATATAAAATTATTTTTTAAAATAATTTAATTTTTTAATACTTAAAACCTGTCAAATTCACCGGTTGGACCGCCTACTCAGTTCAGTTTTTATAACATTCATCGCGAGCTTCATTTTCAAAGAGAAAAAAAATAACAGCTGGTGAGCCGACCCTTGATATTGGAGATGTGAGTTAAAAGTAACTACTTGTTGATTCTACTTCTTTTACATGCCCTGCAAGAAGCTTCAGTTCTTGTTCCGCCAAATGTAAACCAACCCTCTCGAAACGAAACCGTATCACCTCAGATGTCTGATTCCCGCATCACCATCACTCTCGGCAGAAGCGGCCAGGTCCTTCTCTTCCCCCCCCCACTAAACCAATCCGTTTCACTTCTTAGGATTTCCGCTCACTCCTTTCCATTTTTCTTTCAGGTGGTGACTAGGGCACATTCCAGAACCGCTCATAATTTTTCATCTTCCAAACGGTGCTGTTTTTTTTTTAAATTTAAATCTGCGGATTCATTAGGTTTATTCAATTCGTGTTATTTATTGCTGTTATTGTTTAGGCATCGAGTTGATAGTGATACACGGGGTTCGAGTCTTCATGGAGTGAACGGTGAGTCACACGTTGTGTTTTCTACTTTTCTTTTTGTTTGTTGGTGATTAAATTGGTTTGTGATTATGCTTTAGGACCGAAAATTTCGAAACATGATTTACGCTATAAGCTTATGAGAAAGAGGCAATCAAAACAGCAGATTGTTACTAGAGATGAGCGCGTGTTGAATTGGGCTCGTCCACCTGGAAATTCTTATGCAATGCTGCGTGGGGAAGTTAGTGGAAGAGAGCTTGGAATGGGGGTTTCGAGTGCAGAAGTCAGAAGTGATTTGCAGCACGTGGAGAATGTAGGGAAGTATTACTCTTCTCGTCAAGGTTATGGAGGGTTGCGAGCTAGGTCTCCAGAGAGGATATTGATGAGTTCTAGTAGGGCTACGCCTGTTGGAAATTATAGTGAAGCGAGGCAAGTGCCTTCTTCGTCGAGTTTGTCTGCTGATGTGTATGGTGGTTCGCGGTTTTTGAGCAATGAGGGTCTGGGTGGTTCGAGAGTGATGGCCCCTCCACCTGTTGCTGTTAAAACTGTGTCTCCTGCTGGCCAGATGGTGCCACGATCTGCACCAATTAGTGCTGCTGTGCAGACTGTTCCATTTACGGTATGACAATTGTATGACCTACACATGATAGGTGTTTGGAATATTTAAGTGGAATGTAGTTGACTTGTGGCATCTGGAAGGATATTTTACAGTTTCAACGTTGGATTTGACTTATTTTTGTAGGGGGGTGAACCTGTCACTGTACCTAACTTCTTACACTCGCTTGGTTTGGGAAAATATGCTGTTCTTTTCCAGGCAGAAGAAGTAAGTAATGAGATAATCTATCTGATTGGTGGGAACATTTTGAATATTGTTGTCAATTTGTCATGATAATTTAACGCTTCAAAAGCATTAGGCACCACTTTTAATAAGCAAGTTTCGAGCAACTAAAATAAGTTAAATAAATGAGTGAATGTGATCATGAAGCAATAGAACATTTACTTTTGTCTTAGAACTAGATATGATATATTCAGCCTTGGTGGTGAAACCTCTTCTCTATAAGCATGGGTTCGTGAATTTTAGACCAGTTGGCTTACCTTTTCCCTTCCTTTTTGGGATAGAAGCCTTCTCTAGAGCAGTAATTGAACTTGAAGATATGTGGATTCACACTCAACATAGAGTCACACTCAACATAGAGTGGAAGCTTTTGGCCTTTGAGCTACTATGTTTTCTTGGAGACTTTGTATTGTTTAGCGAGTAGAGGACTTGCAAGTGTTTTGGAAGTTTATAGGTGGGGATTAGCATTGTAGAGACTTTTTCTGCACTTTTTTCTGTTGCTTGGTGCTGTCTTTGTTATCCTTGTGAAGTATGTGAACCTATTGTGCTAGTTTCCACTTTGGTTATTTGGGAGTTCTCTACCAACATTTTCTGCCAGTTATTTCGGTTTCTTTTCTTGTGATTTTTGTAATATCAATAAGATTAAGTTCTTCTCAACAGATTGACGTGACTGTACTGAAGCAGATGGGAGACAAAGACCTTAAAGATATGGGGATACCTATGGTACTAGTTTCATTTGCTTAACTTTACCTTATGGCTTTTGTTGAACTAGATTTTTGTTTCATTACTTTGATAATTCTATTCAGCATTGTTCTATTTAAACATTGAAGAGGTTGTGCATAACTTCAAAATATTTCTTAATTTTTTTTAGAAAAATATATTTCAAGGTTGTGTAAACAAGTTGGAATAAGTAATTGGAGAAAGGTGTTGTGTTCATCATTGATACTGCGCTGCCATAATGATTTAAAGCAGTAGCCTTGACGATTTCATGTTATTTTAATTCGTCATTAAATTAGATTGAATTACATGTTTATGTAAGGTTTTGGTACATCAAAATTAGTGATCTCTTTCCTCATCGAATGTATTTGATTTGCAGGGTCCAAGGAAGAAAATTCTTCTTGCGCTTTTACCTCATCAAAAGCGGCCAACATCGCTATTACTACAACGTTAATAAAGTATTTGATTGAATAGAATTAAATGTAGTGTAGCTCTCAAGTGCTTTTCCTGTGGATGTTGATATGCATTTCTGCTTTTATTTGTCCTGAAGTAATTATGAGTGGATAATTGGTTAATTGAATGGGATAGTACGTACATCTATGATAGGAAAATGTATATTGTTCATTGACTTCAAGAACTGACGACCTTTCCCTTCTTTTTGGAGATTGCAAGTCTTATAATGAATAGACAATATGTTTCCAGTGAATGCCAACCTACCGTTTTTCCAAAGGATAAGCATATGAACTGCAATTTACTGACTAATGCTGTATGATCAGCTGTTTTTTTTACAATACAGATATTCAATCGAGTGATTACAGCAATTATGTTGGCTAACGTGCTTTGACAGATGAAGATAGAGAAGTCCTGGACGTGAGTACAGAACTTTCACCGGTCTTTCCGCAATCTTTTCCGTTCCTTGAAGCAAAAGCAGCCAAAAACTTTTCGTTGGGTCGCACATTCACCTGTGCTGGAGCCAATGGTGAAGCATTCTTGCAGGCATGGTCAGTCGTGAATCGGTGTTTCAAACATAACTTCAATTGGCAAGTCTTGCAGGTAAACGAGTTGGAGAAGGTTAGTATCTCCTTGCATCGTCTGACACTGCATGTAGGTTTCTTCTTCTTTTTAGGGTCACAAAAACTAGACTTCTCATGTTTCTCTAATGTCAATTTCACATCCTCTTCATTCTTTCCTGTAACTTCAATTGCCATTGAACAAATTAGGCAAACCACAACCTTCCTGCTGTTATGATCCAATTTCGGACAATCATGAGTCTTGAATGTTTTGTGCTCCAGGCAAAACACCTAAACACAAAAACCAAAACCCAGTTACTGGATTTTCCTAAACATAATCATGAAATCAAAACTGGCGATTGAATGAATATTTGATTATTAGGTTACCTTGTTACAACCATCACACTTGAAAGGCAAAAAATCGAGCTGGTTGCATTCTGAAAATTGACAGTGCCTACCCAAGTCAGGAAAAGCTTCTGTTCCTCCCATGTTTCCTTCTTTTTGGTCTTATGAGACGATCTTCTTGTTGTGTTGAGATTTTTGGTATTCAACGCGGTAGAGGAAAGATAATAGCATCTCATATTTATAAGTTTTCGTAATTCGAAGGCGGCTTACTTGTTGCCTAAGCCATGGCCAGCCTGAATTCCGCGTGAAGCTATCTTTTTGTTAGCTAGAAATTATTCGTACTGCTTGACTATTTCTGAATTTCTTTTTAATTTGGGGGTTATTTTCTATTTTAGAAAAGTTCTCCAACGGTTTTAATTGGTGTGTGCCATTCACTGTCACCGTCTATGTACATGACGATGGAATAGATTCTGTGGACTATGCATTTTGGGCCTTTTCTTGTCAATAATATTGTTTAATATGATTCCATTTGCACTAGTATAATTATATAAAAAATAAATATTATTTAAGTGAATTGTGTTTCAGTTGTTAGGTCTTATATTAGATGGCTGAAAGGTTGTTTACTTTGTAAGAGGTTCAAGGATCGATTCCTGTTGTTCTCATTTACATGTATATATATTTTTACATTTCTTTATGAGTTGTTACCTTGCTGTCAACTTGTAGAAGACAAGTAAAGTTGACAAAAACGTAAGCAAAAAAAATTATAAAAAAATAAACAGTGAAATCATAATTCCCAAATCAGTAACACGTATTACGGTCAAAATTTTTTACATTTTTATCACGAGTTGAGTTGTCACCTTGTGGTCAACTTTTAGTAGACAAAATAAAGTTGACAACAAGTTGACAAAATGTTAAACAAAAAATTTACAGAAAAAATAGTGAAACTCTAATGCCCAAATCAGTAACACATACCACTGTCAATTTTTTTTATATTTTTCTATGAGTTATCACTTTGTGGTCAACTTGTAGTAGACAAATAAAGTTAACAACAAAATAAAAAAATGTTAAGGCCAAATCTTAAAGTCCCAAAAAATAAACTGATCTTGCCCAAAACTTCATCCTCGTGATTCTAACTACACGTCATTCCAATTGTTCAATTGTTGCATTCTTTTGTTGTAAATAAAATAGGAGAATTTTGTAACAATTTGAAATAGAAAATTAATAAATAAAATAATCTTAAGGACTCTTGTTTAAATTTTGTAAATTAAGAAAATTTATTTATAAAGGCAACAATTAGGAAATTTGAAAACTTATCTACAAGTTTTATATTCACAAGTAATTAAATGCAAAAATAGCCTCTTAAAATATTATTTTTTCCTCGTAAAAAACTTTCAAACGAATGGAACCATGAAAAACTTTGAAGAGAAATGGGAGTAGTTATAGCTTGCATTACAGGGATTTGAAAGATTGAAAGAAGCATTATTATTAGCTTTATTGCTTTCGAACTTGTTCATCAAAGCAATTACATTTTTGGCTGCTTCATAGCATGATCCACATATTACATTTCTATTTTTGCTTCTTCAACGGATTTGCCACCGAATCACAACGCAATTTTTCTACTTCTTCAGGATTTGATGGTGGCTTCTTGACATCTTGTCCTGTTTTCCCTGATGAATTTTACTCTTTTGGATATTCTGGAAGAATAACATTTCATATTAAAAAAAATTGTATTTATACTAATCATGCTGAAACCTATTGTGCTCTGGCATAAAAGGAAAGATCAAATTTCATTGCAATACTTGGACTCAATGCCAATGCTGTTCACATAAATGGTCTAATAAACTTGTAATTGATACAAATTCAGGGAAAAAGAGATAAAATGAACACAATAAATCAACTTCAGAAAAATTGAAGGGGCAATCTACAGCTACAGAAGGTAATACTTTAAGATAAATAGATTGAGGTCAAGAAAAGGACAAATAAAATGCAAGAAAAGAAGAGCATCGACTCATTAGTCACTATAGAGAAGCTTCCAATTCTGATGTGAGAGAGGGAAAAATAAGTGACCTGCCAAAAAAACGCTGAAACATAACCCATATATATGAATTATATTCCTAGAAACAATTTGAAAACAGTGTTATTAAAGGGATATCTTTTTTAGGGTGTCAAAAGAGAAAAAGAGTCGTTTTAAGGTGGCAGCCCATGTACTTTGTTTGAGGAAAATTAGTTTGCTTTTGTTCGAAAAATTATAATAATGTCCGTTATATGATTGCAGTAATCATAAATGTGCAGTATCTTTTCATATTTGTGCAAATACCATTATTCATTTCTATTATTGTATAAATGTCCGATTTAAGTTTTGCAAGAGTGAAAATGTCCATTAACTGTGGTATATTAATTGTTATTATTCAATTAAATTCAAATTGATAACTGTCATTTAAATTCAAAAACTACCAAAAAAATCCTAAATTAAAACAACAATGCTGACAATCCATTTTCATCAACTGAATTTTGAATGTATAACAGTACAGATCTTAAAATATACCAAGAATCAATATTTAGGTAATGTACAAGCATTAAAAAGCTTCAGATAACAATCCTCAAGAAATTACATCTCGATAGGTATTTTAAATTAACATTATATTTCAATATATTAACATATTCATTATTGTTTATCATTTAAATCAATTATTTACAATTATAATATATTTTTATTCTATTTTTGTTTTTTGTTAGTTACGTAAATTGTAATGTCATTTTAAAAAAATTGCAGCAATACGTGTAAATTAGAATGAACAAAGTTTATTTTTATTGACATTTGTTCATTATAAATAAAATTAAAACTACAACAAAATGAATAATGAACAAGTTCATGTTTGTACATATTTGTTCATTCTATGAAGACGTATAAAGTAGAAAATCACTTTGCTTAAAAAATCAATAAAATTTAGTCAATATTGATTGTTCAGTTCATAACTTTCATATTTGTTATTAGTTGTTCATTATAAAATATGATCTTCAATGTGATTAATATTCATTAGTGTGCATTATTCTTAATATAACTGTTTTAGTTATTGTTATTTTCGAGTATAATTAAGTTGAATGACAAATGACTATATTTGTTCATATTTGTGCATTCTTGTTCTTAAGTTGATGTTTTTTAAAATTTATGCAGTGATCATAGAGACAGTACTGACAATAATTAAATATGAAGGAAGATATGTTGAAAACGAAATATATGATGATTATAACATATGTTCACTATATAATTTTTCAACAATTAATATTGTTCAAACAAATTGTATATAAGTCATATTTTTTTATTTGTAAACAAAAATGTACATTTTTGTTCATATATATTTATTATATAATGTGTTAACCTTATCAACGAAATGAGGAGATTCAAACGGCAGAATCTATAAAAAAAACAGATGTTTAAATTGTTCATTATGGTTCATATTTACAGAGAGAGTAAAAAGTAATTTAGTTTGGTTAGAGTTGTATCGGAAAGGAAATACATAAATTAAAGCAAAAAACTAGGCACGTTTTAAAAAGAGTAGATATTTAGAGTATTCAGTATTGTTTATATATGTTTATAACTAATGATCATATCTATTTGCTAAAAATTAAGATATACAGTCCAAATAGAAAACTAACTATTACCTAAAAATTAGGAGATTTAAACGACACGATCTATAAAAAAGAACATATATTTCTAGTGTTCATTATTGTTCATTATTGTTCATATATGGAGAGAATAAAAAGTTTAGTTTGGTTAGAATTATATAGGAAATGAAAAATATTAATTAAAGCAAAAAAATTAGGCATGTTTTTTAAAACTTGACAGTTTGAATGAATTTGAAATTAATAAAAAATAAAAACCATAAATGGGCATTTATAAACTTCTTAAACTACAAAAAAAGTATTTACACAAAAGAGAAAATATAGGTGAACATTCATACAAATGGAAACTCAAAAGTGGATAGTTTAAACAATTATCTGGCATTTGTACCTATTTATAACTTTTTAGAATGCGATAATTATATAAAAGAGCACCTTTTTATATATTATCTTTCAAAATGTCATGTTGAGGTTGGATTCATCTAAAATGACAATTTTTATTATTCCTTTCTCTAAAATAACAGTTCTATTTTAATATTTATTGAAATAACAATAATTTTTAATTAACAATTATGACTTTTAGATTCTATAACTAATTTTATTAATTAGAAAATATCTTTTATATGGTAGTTATTTTCAGTTTTAATTTTTGAGATGCATGATTTTAGGGATGTTATCTTAATTCCTTGATTATCGTTATACACATTGTCCCATCATCTTTGATTTGAATTTAAAAAATAAAATCAGTTGCAAGTCTTGTGTTAAACATTTTGAGAGAGAGAAAAACACAATCAAACACTCTTATTTTCTTTCAAAAATTTTTCATTATTTTTAATTTAGTCTATCACACTCTTTCACAATTTTACTTTGCAGAAAATCAACAATAAAAATCTATAGAATTTCAAAAAATCTAGAAACCAGAAAATATATCTTGCATATATTTAGACTCATTTAATAAAATTTTAGTGACTTTGTTTAAATTTGTATTGGTAATTTATTTAATTTTTATAATCATCTATAAATATGTTTAATTTTTTGTTATGTGCTTAATCTCAATTTATCATGTTCTTATGCTTAATATTTTTGTAGAACTCTAGATTTATGTTATCGTTTATAGTTATTACTAAAAAATTGTCTTAAACCTTAGAATTTTATAAAGATTTCTTTGCCCATTTGTTTATAATGAAGTTTGCAAGAACTTATGAGTCTCTATGTGTCTGTTGTGTTTATTCTAAAATTGACATAAATCTTCTCTACTAAGGTGTCGTAATTGCACTATAGTTTTGAAAATTTAAAGCTTGTATTGCTTTAATATGGTACAAATATGTTTCAATGTGTTGTTATTTATTTATTCAGTTGTAGGTTTTTTACAAAAACAATTTATGTCAATAAAATTTTTAATGTATCCGTTTATATCCAACATTTATTTTAAATTAAAAAAAAGTTTCATGTTTGAAAATTAAAATATTTTTGCAATAAAAAATTTAATATAAAAAATATTAGTATACGAGTCTAAATGTGTCTTATATCTATTATGCTTTTAAACAAATCTATTGTAATTATTTTTATTATTATTTTAAATTCTGATGGTAATTTAATTAGTAAAGTTATGTAGGAACATACGACTGTATTTATAACATTTTAATTAGTAGATTTATAACATTTTTGTAGTGTTTAATTATTATGTTTTGAATGGTTTAATTTGAGTTCAATTTGGCTCCTTAATTGTAGCACTCAATTTGGAAATGATTTTGAATTTCAAATTGTTGTTGTAGATGCATGGCATGTTATTTGATTTTTGAAGATGCCATTTTTGTTAATATGGATATTTATTATAACTTTTTTGTAGAAAAAAATATGTGATGATATTTGTGTATATAATGTTAAAAAAAATCCTCTTCGTGTTATTAAGCTGAATATGTCCATTTAGTTCAAAAGGATAGAAACAGAAATAATCAACATGCATATAAAATAAATTATATTATTCAATTTTTGAAATCACGCAAATTATTACAAAAATTATTCAATTGATAGATTCATTCTATCTAAAACACTTACCTTCAATTTTTTTTTCAAAAAAAAGTCTAAATTTGTTTAATTTGCTAAATTTTCTTATAGATGTTCAAATTGGTTCAAAAATTAATGATTCAAAACATTAATGGTTTAAAAGACTTATATTAGGATGTATAAATATATTAAAAATGTTTAAATAAGGTATTAATTTCACAATGAATCAAATTTAACCATGACAGTTTAAGTTGGTTAAAAAAATTCTAAATTTTCTATTTGGATGAAAGCAGTTTAAATATTTCAATTTTTTACAAATGGTTTGGAAAGGTTAAAAAAGTATAATTTTTTTTAATATGGTTCAAATTGTTTTAAAATAGTTCAAAATGTTTAAAAATAGATCAATATAGTTCAACATAAGTTCAACAGATTGCAGATGGTTCAAATTAGATCGAATTAGTTCAACAATGCTCAAATAAGTTTAAAACTAGTTCAATTTGGTTCAAAATTGTTTAAATAGATTCAAAATGTTTCAAATTGATTAAAAATTCAATTTTTAGCTCGTTTGCAATCTCATTTAAGAAAAAGATAATCATATAATCATTTATTAAGATAATCCTTATAATTATCTCTTATGACAATTATTTCATTATTTTAAACATAATTATATCTTTAAATATTTATTTTAATTTGTAAC
This sequence comes from Breynia disticha f. nivosa, assembly GCA_948193385.1. NCBI lineage: Eukaryota > Viridiplantae > Streptophyta > Magnoliopsida > Malpighiales > Phyllanthaceae > Breynia > Breynia disticha. The sequence goes on from CANYCX010161834.1 coordinate 10,937, forward strand.
GCTCCGAAAAATGTTTGTTCTGTGTTATATTATGTTTGGGATAAGTTAGGTGTGTGTTGGTATAGAGTTATGCATGTTCGGAATCGAAAGAAGTCGGAAAATGCCAATTTTAGCAGTCTGCAGCAAAATAACGTGGGTTAATTGTGAAATAACACACGTTATTTCAAATAACGAACGTTACCTGGTTGAATAACGTACGTTATTCTTCCTTCCAGCCTAGAAAAATGAATTATTTAACGTACCTTAATTTGTAAAATTAACACACGTTAACGAGCCCCTGTACAGGTCACTAAAGGGCCGAGACACTTCTTAACCGTCTCATAACTCACCCTTACCTACCAAAACACCGTCCAAACTTCCTCTCAATCATTTCTGATCATTCCAAACACAAAGCCCATCCCAGAACAACAAATTTCAACCAGATTAACAGCGTTTTCAGCCCCGAATCAAGCCTTCCTCTCTCTAGGTCACAAAGAAACGGGAATCAAGGTAAATGTCTAATCCCGAGTTGAAATGTGTTGTAAATTAGGTACATTGTGTAGGGTTTTGTTAGGTTTTGAATATAGAACATGATTCTATAAGCCATTGACCCTAAAACGTTCGATTTCGTGAGATTCGAGTGATTAAGGGTTTTAGGAGTTTTGAGGATTTCGTGTAAAAATCTGTTTAGGGGGTTGAAATGAGATACTTTGTGTGTTAAATGATTGGAAATGTGATTGTATTTGTGTAGGGAACGATATTCAGAACCCGACTCGGGAATCGGGCGACGGATCGGACCTCGGAGCCCGAGGTAAGTGCTTATTTGCCACTTACTTGATACGCTATGCTTGTTATTGATTGATACTTGTTAGTATGGTGATTCTTGATGTAAAATGGAAATGGATTGGAGTTGAAAAATGTGAAAAATGCATGATATGTATGAATAGGCTTACTAACGAGTGTGATTTCGCTTGTGTGCTTATTTAATGATGTTGCAAATTGTGGCACTGATATGTTGTTGCGGAATGGGTTCTTAGGAACCAAATGTGTGAACTTTGATGGTTTGTGGCACTTGTTATGTGTATGAAATGATAATGTAAATTGTGGGAAATTGGATATATGAATTGAGGAAATGTTTGCATTATGATTTATGCTTGATGCTCATTGTGTTTGTGCGGCTAAGGTCTTGGGAATGATTCTTGTCATTCATTTCATGTTGTATGGCATTTATGAGCATTTCGCATGAAATATGAATTGAGGGGTAAGTTGCCCATATATGCACAGAAGATGAGTGGAGTCCCTCTTCTTATAAAAATAAGGGACGGGTGTCCAAATTGTGCAAAGAGATCGAGTGGAGTCTCTCTCTTTAATTGAGGGGTAAGTTGCCCAAAAGTCGCTGGGATCGAGTGGAGTCTCTCCTTGCGAAGTAAGCCTCTGGAGCAATGCATTGTGTGATTGCACTAGCATTTGCATAATGCATACATTCATGTGATCATGGTTGATGTTGTTGAGGTTTTATAATGTTAATATCATGATTGGTCACCTATGCATATGTGTTATGGAATTTAATGATGTGAAGTTGTAAGTAAGAAATGGAATGGTTAAATGTGGGAAACGAATGATGGTTATGTTGAGTGTATGAGTTATGGAATGATGTTGGTGGAAGTATGGTCTTTTATGATTATGATTGAATTCTTGATGTAATGTGTAAGTACATGCTTAAAAAGATTAATTATGATGATTCGGATGTATGTATAACTTGTATGGATGCCTTATGAGTTAATTGGTATGCCTAAAGTGAATCGATAAGAATATGTATGAAAGAAACTTAGGAATTTCGGGCAGAACTGATCTGATGGAAATAACATACATTATTTTAGTAGATAACGTACGTTAATCCATTTAAACCCACGTTAATTTGATCTTGACCCACGTTATTCATTCTAAAGAATAACGTACGTTACCTGAGAGTTAACCTACATTATTTTTACCTAGGAAACATAAAATTGACCCGAATAACATCACAATGAATACCTAATGTACCCTAATGAGTTAGGATGGTTCCTTCGTTGAATGAAACACTTAAATTGAACCAAATAACATCTAAATGATTGTTGTGAATGGCGTTAGGATGCCATAGGGAGAATAAGGCTGGGATGGCCGAAGTCTCCCCTGCACCCCGACATGTAGAGACACTAAAGGATAGCCTTACTGAGTATTTAAAATATACTCACCTATCATTGCTGGATTCTGTGCAGATCGACAGTAGCGGCTGGGACTTGTTTTTGGAGCGGAGCGGGAGCGTGTGATATGAGGAGGATAGGTCGGCTCCTAGCAGATTTTGGTTATTTCACACTTCTGGATTTTGTACAGCCATACACATACCTGTATAGGCTTTTATTGGCATTTGCATTGTTTTAAATTGCAAACCATAGCTTCCGCATTTATGACACTTTCATTTTGTATTGGTCGGTTTAAAGAAAATGCATGTATGCCACATTTGATTTCATCTATATATATATTTATGTTCACTTCATTTGAATTGTACAATGTTTGTTTTAAAGAAAAGAAAAAAAATGGTTGGGAAAATCGTATTATTCAGAAATGGACTTAAGTAAAATTGGGGTTCACATAATTAATAAAGAAATAATATTTTTTATCTCAAACTTTGAAGCACACATTTGAGAAGACTTTGAATTTTTACAAATTTAGGGTCAACACAATTTCATTTAGAGAAAAATATAATGAGGTTGTAAATTTTTGATTTTGCAGATACCTTTTCAAGGCTTATTTACGTATATGAAAATGGACAAATTACATTATTATAATCTTTGCCAAAAGTTACTAAAAAAATACCAACTCATAAAATGTATTTACTTTAGCACATCTTACACAATTGATACATTAAAAAAAGCCCATTATTAACCAGCTGCCACCTTAATTCCTTTAGCTCAATAAACTAACATTATTCCTTTAGCTCAAAATACAAATAGAATTATACCTTAAACTCAACAAAAACAAACCCTATCAAACTGGCATTAAACGCAACCAACAAACAAAATCAACCTCATTAAACACAGATTTCTCAACAGAAATATTGTTTCTTCGATTTCTCATTCCACATACACAAAAAATTCTTCATACACCAAATTTGATTCATCGATTTGTCTCTGCAAACCATATACAGTACAAAAGAAAACACAAAAAAATAAAGAATCAAATCTACATTCAAGATCAAAATAGAAAAAAACACAAGAAAAATGTACCACTGAAGTACAACAAGCAGATTAAAAAAGAAAAACTTCAACATAGAAATTCAAGCAAATTCAAAAGGTATATTTCTCACAAAAATTATATAAACATGAATGAATGAACAATCTGATTACTATTACATTTTAATGTATCAAAAAATATTTTAATGAAGAAATATGCTAAAACCCACCTAGAAATCAACATTTAAAATAATTTCCTTTATTAAATCAGATAGAAGAGTAGAGTATTAAAAGCAAAAATATTTATAATTTCTAATATTTTTTTAAATGTATAGGTGAATGAACAACTTTTTAATTCTAATTCATTTCAATTTGTTTGGCAACAACATCATAACAAAAAGGGAATTGATCAATTTAGACACAAGTTTCCAACAACTTGAAGTTATGATCAAAAAATTGTTCAAAATAAATCAGAAATCAACTTTTCTTGAAATATAATTCAACTTATCTGAAGGGATTCAATTTCTTCTAATTGAAGACAGTGATAACTTGATTATTTACACTTACTTGAATATAAAAACAATGATCCAACTAGCTATCCATTACTTATAAGTTCTCTACATCAACAACTACAAATTGTGATGCACGACATATCTTTAGAATTATCAAGTTTTCTATCAAGGGACATTTCGACAACACAAAGCATCAATACTACAACACACAAAAATTCTAAAATAGTGAATTATATTACAACAATGAGTAAACAGAATGTTTAGAAAGAGAATGAAAGTCAAGAACAATTCAAGGATCTAAAAGAAGGTTATGTCATTTGAGATAAGAAGGAAAGAGATTGAAAAAGGAAAGATTTATAGAAACAAAGACACATTGAAGAGTGTTATTAGTATTTATGCAATAAAAAATAACTTTTAGTTCAAGGTAAAAAAGTCTTATGAAAATGAGCAGAAACTTGTTTGCATAGAAAATAATTGCAGTTGTATTCTCTAAACATATCAAAAAAACCCACAAAAATGTTTATCATAAGGAAATTGTAAACATTCACACATGTTCATTGGATGTAAGAATGAACAACAAAAACACAAGCTTCATCAAAGGTAGTTTTGCAATGCATTAAGACAAAATTCTTGGATCCTAGCTGCAGTTATAATAAGATAGGTACAAAATGAAAAGTTATCTTTGTTTGGAGTTACTATGAACTATCTAAAAGCTTGGAGATCAAGAAAAAGGGCAATTGAATAATTCAGGTGAAAAACATTAGATTCAAACAACAAATTGGCAAAATTTATGTATATGGTTACTTTAACCAATCCAAAATCAATAATAGAGCTGTAATATAGTGCAACAACAAAATACTCAACATATTAAAATTTTAGTATGTATTTATGACATGAAGACCATGCATAAATGGATGGTAATATTGCAGGCCAATAATGGTTGTTGATGCAACATCTTTTAAATCAACTTACAAAGGTACAATGATGACAAAAACAATAAAAATGATGAATCATGGAAAATATGTTTTACTCAGTTAAGACTAGCTTTTGGAGTTCGAGAAAACATGTGTATTATATTTTAGGTAGGCATCCAAGTATACAAAAAGTTGCAAATATAATGTTTTCAAAAGTTACACATGCATATTTTGTAATGCCCCAAAAAATGTCCATTTAATGTTAGAATAATGTTGAATATAAGTTGTAAGTATGTATGTATAAGTATATATATGTCGGGAGATCGAAAGAGAGTCAGAAACGAAAAATATAGTTGGAAAATGAAAACTAACGTATGTTATTTATTCAATAACATATGTTATTCTTGTTGCAGGATGAATAACATATGTTTATTGGGGAGAATAACATATGTTAGTCTTCCCTGTATGCCCAGAATTGCAGTTTTAGTAACGTAGGTTAATTTTAAAATAAACATACGTTATCAGGGTTCGAACATGTAATTAAAAGGGCAGAACACACCTCATTTCGGGACAAAAAAATTCCGCAACCCTCCCAAACATTCTCTCAACCCCAAACACCAACTCTAAGGTCTCCCAAACACCAAAACAACCTACAACCTTGTGGATTTTAGCAGC
>CANYCX010161986.1:0-10997 GCA_948193385.1 Breynia disticha f. nivosa
GAAATTTAAGTAATGGAAAAGAATTGAAAAGAATAGAAAAGAAATGATGTTTTTTTTCTCATGTTTGGTAATTTTATTAAGAATACAATGAAAATTTGATTTTCATCTTAAAATAATTCAAACAAAACAAGTCTTTTAACACATTTTCCTCACTTTCCCACCAAATTGGTGAGAAATATTTCATTGGAAAAATATAAAGATGGAAAATCTAATTTCCTTTTATTTCCCTCCTCATTAAATTATTTCTACCCATCCAAACAACCAAACCAAAGGAAATGTAATTTCTCTTCTTTTCTTTTCCACTCAATTCTATCCATCCAAACAAAGCATAAACGTTTCTTCCCTTTCTTTTTCATAATTTTGTAATGATATTATAGAGACACATCTCTACCTTCACCAACAACACAACTGCAACACAGACAACCTTAATTCCTCTCTTTTTTTCTTACCGACACTTAAATCTTGTTCACTGTCCAAATTCCCAAACCCAAAATTTGTCTTTTGCCCTTTTGTATTTATGGCATGATTTTTCTTAATTTTTACATATTCCTTGCCTCTTTTGGGAGAGATTTCATATGGGTTCTTTCATTTGGATTCTGACGTGAATTTCACTCTAACCCAGGTCTTGAATTTTCTTTACTACAATTAAAGTTTTTTTTAGTTTTAATTATTTGTTGGGGGTTTATATAAAGTTGTTATCTTTGTGTAGTTTTACATTGAAATTATATGTTTAGAGTGTGGCATAAGACTTAATTCTTAGTTTTAAGATTTGGGTTTTGTTTATATTGTTTGGTTTTGTTGTTGTGAATATAGGTTGTTAATTTTGACTTGGTCTTCTGAGCTTTTGTTTGATTAGTGCTTTATATAATAGTGATTTGAGTTGAAGACAAGAACGAGATGTTAACTTTCTTTATTTTTGGTTGAAATGGCTCAGGAGTTTGTAGATACATAGGTATTGTATAAATGGCAAGTTACGGCGAAGAGGAGTTGTTTTTTGATAGCCGCGAGGAGGTATCTTCTGTGTCTGATTTGGATTCTGATTGTTCTAGACGATGTAGTACGGATGCTCATTTGGATGAATGCGCTTTGGGAAATTCTCCTTTTGATGTTTGGAATAAGATCCCTGAAAGTGTTTCTGATCGTCGCAGCCAGTTTTTGAAGTTGATGGGTATAAGTTTGGATCGGAATTTGAACAGAAAAGAGGAGTCGGATGATGATGATGAATGGCTTGAGGAAATCCAATTGAGTATTGATGGAATGAGGTTTAATAGTGGTGCAGAACTAAGATCATCGGATATGGGTGATAGTATAAGCTTGAGTGATTCTTCAATGTCTCGGCAGTCTTGTGATTCTCAGGATTCTTTTGGAAATGATAAGTCAGAGAAGATTCCGGAGTTTAAAATTAAACGTTTGGATAACGGAATGGAGTGTTTGGTGGATAAAGTGGGTCAAGATGGAACACTAAGTAGTCCAGGGGAAATGAGCTCAAATCAGTCTTTCAGCTTTGAAGAGTACCAGAGGACAATTGGGTCATCACCACTGATTCGGAAACTTTTGAGTAAGTATGTTTATGAGGCGAGGGATACAGTCGAAGCAAAGAAAAAAGCAAAGAAGAGTTTACTCGAAAAATTAAGTTTAGCTGTGCACACTACTGATAGACACTCTGCTGATGCTGTTAAGCCGAAATTTATTAATCCAATTGTAGACAGTGGGATGCAAAGAGTTAGAGTTAACCCATCGAAAAGGAATTTCAAGGAGTTATCTTCATTATACACTGGTCAGGAGTTTCCGGCACATAAGGGTTCTATTCTGACTATGAAGTTCAGTCTTGACGGTAAATATCTGGCTACTGGTGGAGAGGATGGTTTTGTGCGTGTCTGGCAGGTTATTGAAGATGATAGATTGGATCAATTGGATGACCTTGTTGATGATCCGTCATGTTTATATTTCACAATGGATCAACATTCACGGCTAAGTTTCCTTGATGTGGACAAAAACAAAATCAACGGAAAAAAGAAAAGTATATCTTCAAACTCTACTTGTGTTGTTTTTCCACCAAAAGTTTTCCGGGTATTGGAAAAGCCTCTGCATGAGTTTCAGGGGCATAGCGAGGAGGTTTTGGATCTCTCGTGGTCTGAGAAAAGGGTTAGTGTCTTTCACTTTCAGTAGAGAATTTCTGAATATGTTTTGTCAGTTTCCTAAGATTGTAAGTAACTCAATCACAATCTTCACTTTTGCGGTTGTGATGTATCATTGGGTTTATGTGTGTTTCCTTGATTTAGTCAAGTCTAATTTGTTTACATAATGTCGATGCTTGTTGCAGTTTATATTGTCATCCTCTACAGATAATACAGTGCGTCTGTGGCAAGTGGGATGCAACAGATGTCTGAGAATATTTCCACATAATAATTATGGTGAGATTCTTATTGCTTGTCTGAATTCTTTTAGTAAAATATATGACCAAATTGATATTTCAATTCTTTGAATACTGACTGTGTTATCATTTGTGCAGTGACTTGCATAGACTTCAATCCCATCGACGATAAGTATTTCATCAGTGGATCAATAGATGGAAAAGTTCGCATTTGGGAAGTGCTTGCCTGTCAGGTTGTTGACTATACCGATATCAGAGAGATTGTTACTGCCGTGTGTTATCGTCCTAGTGGAAAGGTTTAATGCTCATTCTCTTTGTGTTTCGTTTGCTGGAATGAGAACCTCCTGCGGATGATCAGAACATGATGTTTGACGAATCCTTTTGTTTATTCATGCAGGGAGCAATAGTAGGCTCAATGACAGGAAACTGTTTCTTTTATGATATCATTGGTATGAATTTCCTATTCATATGTCCATGCTTATTAACGTTGTATATTTAAGGAATTTACATGATGATCACGATTTCCCATGTTATGTTCACATTTTCTTTAAATTTATCTCTTAGGATAAGAGAGACTTACATTTTTGGGTGGTTATTAATCTTGCAATGATATGCGAGTTAAAATGATAGTTTCTGTTGCACAGATAATCGACTGCAGCTGGATGCTCAGATCTGCTTACAGGGAAAAAAGAAGTTGGCCGGAAAGAGGATAACTAGCTTTGAGGTGGCTATTTGTTTATAACTTCTTATTTGTTTGGAGAACTTCATTTAGATCAATTATTTCACGTGGCTAACGCTAAAACTATTTATGGCTTTTATTTCAGTTCTCTCCTAGTGATCCAAGCAAAGTAGTTGTCACTTCTGCTGATTCACTAGTACGAGTACTATGTGGCATGGATGTGATAGCCAAATTCAGGGGTTAGTGTTTGCTTCTTATTACCAACTCCTGTTTCTACTTCTCGTATTTCATGTGAAAGTATAGTGTCTTTTCAAACAATCAATGGAATTGCTTGATGCAACAATGATCTTTGATTGTTAACTTTGGAATTAATCATACTTTTTTTGTTTTCATACAGCATCAGGCCTTCGAGTGGCAGCAAATCAGATGTTTGCTTCTTTTACATCTGATGGAAAACACATAGTATCAACTAGTGAAGATTCTCATGTCTACATCTGGAATCACAATAACCAGGAAAAACATTCTCGAGTGAAGAAGGTTCAATCTTCTGAGAGCTTTCAGTCGCAAAATGCATTGATTGCCATACCTTGGCGTGGCATTCAGAGTGTGGCCGAGACATTTTTGTCTCCTGCTTCTGGGCATAATCGCAGTGTACATATTGAGGAATCAGATAAGAAAGTTCAGAGTTCTTCGCCTGATTTTTTTTCTCGGACTCGTGGTTTTTTGCTGGATGCTCTGACTAGGGTTTCTGCAACTTGGCCGGAGGAGAAACTTCCTAATTCAAGTGCAGCACCAGCGTCGCCAAAATGGAAGTCTCAGTTCAAGTTTCTGAAAAATGCTTGTCAGAGTATGTTGAGTTCTTCTCACATGTGGGGTCACGTGATTGTGACGGCAGGCTGGGATGGACGGATTAGAACATACCTCAATTACGGTTTACCTCTCCGTCTGTGAATCAAACAGCGAATTCAACAAATTACGAGCTCAGTTTTGGTCATTACAGCAAGCAACCATATAGAATTGTATTTACGGCACAAGCTTAAGCATGTATACAACACAGTATATACGAAATATAGGAAGGGCTTCGGCGACCCACCCGGTTAACTGTAGTATAGTTCATTTAGAACAAGTAGGCATCAAGACGTATACAACACTCGAACACGGCTATCAGCAAATACCTCAGGTTCGCTTTTGTACTGAATCTGTCCATATTTACACGTGAAATGATTCTTTGATTAATTTTTTTCTGTACTGTGAGACCTGTGTGTTTCTCCATTGATTGAATGTGCCATTGCCTAAATTTCAGTTAATATATAGTTCTTGTAATCATGTGATGATGGTAAATGCATTACTATCTCTACAGTCAATTGCTGCCGTTACTGTTCAGTTTTCTGTCGAGCTATTTCTAGATTGCGTCGTAAATCTAATTCGTTACTTCTAATTACGTAATCAATAGTTCAAACATGACTCAAAGGTAGGGCACTCCCCATTTCTATAGGAATCTCCGTTCTAGAAATAATGGTATTTTCAATTACGGGTCGTACTCTATGATTACGATTCTACCATTTGCGCCTTTTTTGTCGACAATGAAGGCGTAGCAGATGTCCATGGAGTATTTGGTTCCTGTAATCTTGTTCAACTGTCATTTGCTGTCTCCTCATCAAGCGACTAGAAAGTTTCTTTTTTGTTTCCTATGATATCCATAATTTTTGTTTTCATAACACAACGTAATCAGAATTGTCTCTCTCATTTCATAAGATTCTAAACAAATCAAATCTTCAACCTCTCAATAATTGTAATTATCTTGAATATTAACTACTCTTGGAAGTTTTAGGATTATCAAGACTAACTGTTACAGTAAGATATAAGTAATTTAGTTGTTACTATATATAATAATTTAAACTGACGGGTCGTAATCGAGTTATGAAAAATCTTCCCTAACAAAGTGGGGTCGCAAATTAAATATGGGTTAAATAGCAGTTTGAGATCAAGTTTGGTTTAACATTTTGGAGCAGTAAACTGAAACCGAAATCGCCGATTTTAAAAATAGAACCAAAATTAAATTGCGAAAACTGACTGTTTTGAACTTTTTTCACCTCTAGCTTTGCTATTGTCAGGCTTAAATTTAAGTGATAGGCTTAAATTTAAGCGATAAGATAAATAACTTTAATATTCTATTCTGCACGCTTTTTTAGTATATATATACACGCATATCGACATATAATTTTAGAATATACGTCAATTCATTTATCTTGACTCTACTATCAAAATTTAAAATATAACATATCAAATTAACCGAATCAAACAGGATATTTTTGGAAAATGATCGGAATTTTCCAACGAATTCTGACACTGACACCACCATACGTATCTTAAAAAACACACATATTTTTCAACAAAGTACATCTTTCAACTAAAATTTACGTAAAGAAAACGTAATATTTATTAGCGACGAATTTCATCATAACAATTCAGATTTTGGACGAAATCCATCACTAAGTGATCTAAAGAACCGAATTAATTTTTTTACTGTTAAACACAAAAGAGGGTTGCAAAACGGTGCCGTTTTAGTGAAATAATAATAATTAATTTAAGTATGCATTCATAATCCATCAAAGTGTCACCTTTCAAATTGAGAAAATTAATCTTCAATCATGTCATGATGGTTGAAAGTTTGGCAAATGGCACCTCATCATCTTCAAAATCCAATGAATAAACTCTTCTTTAAAAGTAGCAGCCAGCCAGGTCAATGTTTTTCTCGTGAAAACAAAAAGAAATTAGTTGAAGAAATTATTTGAAATCTTCAATTTTTTTATAAAGGTAAATAAACTATTCTTAACATAAGAGAACTATTTTTTTTATTTTAGTAAATATTTTTTCACTATTGAATTATTAATATAAAGTTCATAGTGATTAGAGACCATTTTTTTAATTTTTTTTTAAAGTTTTGGATCATTGATCTAAATATGATCAATGGTTTTGGCTCACCATGTTCTATTCGATATAGGTAAGAGAAGATTTCGACTCCATATTCTTAAAAAAAAAGAAACTAAGTCAAGAAGGTACGGGTCAACTTCTTGTTCTTGCGTAGAAGATCTTACTATTTTCAAAGGAACTGGAGCGACATCTATTTTTTATTTCCTTTTCTTAAAAAAACATACAAGATTCGTCACTACAAAAAGAATAATAACAGTACCGCCGTTAATTATTTCATTTATTAAATTCAATTTCCATTAATGAATTTCATAGTAATAAAAAGAAAATATATGTATATTCTATTACGACATAATTTATACCAACAAACGCATATATCAACTGACGTGAGGTTGTTCTAGCTTAACCAGTGATTTCGAGTTCGAGTCTTGAGTACGCAGTTGCGTTAAAACTCGGTCTAAAGAGCTTTGTTTTTTTTACTTAAAAATTATTGTTTATATAAGAAAATAGTGAAAGAAAGCTGACCTAAACGAATAATCAGATCTAAAGTACGTGGTGGTGAAGGTGGGAGATGATGTAATAAGATTATTTGCATCGATTCCATATTGATGGAGTTTTTTAATTTCAAATCTGAAATACAAAATTCAGAATTGATCTATATTCGTTTTTTCTAAGACAGGTACCCACAGAATTGATTCTTTTTGGTTTTCGTGACCAATTAATTTCTTTCGACAAAATAAAGAATACTTGTTTCTTTTTTGGAAAATAAAAAATTAAATCCGACAATAGTTGAATTAGATTGTTTAAGTTTACCAATGTGATTGGAAATTAATTAGGCAAGATACTTCATGATCTCTCTAGCTGCCATCATTTGTCTGTAATTTTTAATATGAGGATTGTTTTTGTTAAGGTAAGGACTCTTTTTATTTTATTAAATTTTTTAAATTATGTAAAATTAAATTTGTTTTTTGAGAACAAATTAAAAATTTAAATTTATTTTTTAATACGATTAAAATAACTTGACTTATTTAATTTCTAACTTAAAGAAATTCATAATAAAATTCTTTGTTTCTTATTTTTAATCTCATGAATTACATGTAACGGTCACTTTTCTTTTTAGCAAATTTTTAGGAAAGAATCAGACTAGTTTACAAACTAAGGGCAGAAAATCTCATAAAAATTTGACGAACCAGCAGGTTAGAGCTTGTTTGTCTCCCCTAGCTCCGTTAAGAAGCTAGAGATCAAACTCCGTATCTTCAATGTGCTAATTGACTCCTTTACTGTTGAACCCACGTACGAATTGTTATCCAACGTCAGTTTTGAAGCATATAGTTTATGCTTCCGTTGAGGAATTATTTTTTGGTCATTTTCAGAGATCAGAAATCTGCATTAACTCCCATCAGAAAACATCAAAGAAGGAAGGACTTATTAAATATGCACATCAAATACCAAGACAATTTAGTGTAATATCGAACTATTAGTTCATTGCTTGTTTGATACATACAATTCTATATGATTTCCTTCTTATAGTTTTTTATGCCAAAGATGAGTGGACGATCACTCATAGAATTTATGCATTAAATAGTTTATAATATATATATATATATAAATAAAATAAAAGAGTGGACACAATAATTTTATTGTTTTTGTCCATCTTGTTCCTCTATTGTTTCCTTTGGTGGGTTAAATTGATTTTTTTTAAAAAATTAAAGTCACAAAGACACATGTTTGGTTCAACACGGTGAAGATAGTTGAGAGACATTTCGGAATAATTGAGAGTGTTATAGAAGTTGTAGGTGGTTACACGGTCGTGTATGATGACTATGTAACGCATCACAGGATTACACTGACAGTAATGAAAACTACACGGTCATGTAATTGGTCGTGTACTTGAGCCGCACAGTTAAAAATTAAGGCACAATTAGGATTTTGTGTGAGGTCTTGGTGTAACTATAAGCCTAAGTGACTTATACTTGTCTCTTGTATGTACCTTTTTGTTTTGAATAATATAATAACTTGTTTTCTACCTATAAACATAAATCACAATGACCGAACCACATTAAATTCATGTTGTTCTCTTTGTTTCCTCATTTCTTCTACCACTTATATTCCTGACAGTCCGTAATGTTCTTCAAATCATATTTTTTTATATATAGATGAAAATTATCTATTCATAGTAGACATATGTTTTAATTTCACCATTGAATCATCGACTAATTGTGCTAATATGTCTAAGAAGAAATTATCATAACAATTTACTGATATATACGTACAATTTTCTTGAGTCCAAGTTCTCTGTAACAAAGATTTTCTTATTATGCAATGCATGACAATCAGCAATAGAAATTTGCATTAAAATGTTTGACCCTACTGTCACAATCATCATTCATATAGTATAACTAGAATGTACATTCCACAGTGGTCATTCAAGTTTAGAAGGGCAGATAAATGAGAAGGGTAGCTTGGCCTCTTCAAATCCTACCTCATTCTTCCCATTTTTTTTTTAAAAATAATCCATTTATAAGTACCCACATTTATGGGAATTATGATCTAACTATTAGTCTTGTGACAATAACTCTCTTCATATTAACCCTTCAAGTAAAACCAGTGGGTTCCATTTCTTCACTCAGTTCTTTAGATGCATATATATTCACACATTTACATTACAGCATAAGAGCAATTCTAAATTTGCTGTGAACTGTTCAAGTTTTCTGCTACTTTCTACGCATGCATGTGTCGTTTTCGTTTATGAAGTTTCACTGAGAAGTGTCTGCAACAATGGGAAGAGCTCCATGTTGCTCTAAGGTTGGACTCCATAGAGGTCCTTGGACTGCTAGAGAAGACTCATTGCTTGTTAATTACATTCAAGCTCATGGTGAAGGTAACTGGAGATCACTTCCTAAAAAAGCAGGTACAATTTTACGTTCTTGGAATAGATTTAAGATTTTTGAAAATTGGAGTTTTGCTAAGTTGGTTTTGTAATATTGATGTTTGAAATGAAGGGTTGCTGAGATGTGGCAAGAGTTGCAGGCTACGATGGATGAATTATCTAAGACCTGATATCAAGAGAGGTAATATTACTCCTGATGAAGATGATCTCATCATCAGACTTCATACTCTTCTTGGTAATCGCTGGTCTCTCATTGCTAAACGATTACCGGGCCGAACTGACAATGAAATCAAGAACTACTGGAACTCGCATCTCAGCAAGAAACTCACCAAGAACACACCACCAAACAAGTCGAGAAACAACAGAAACAAGCCCAAGCACAATAAGGGTAGCAATGATCATCAAGAAAATTCTGATGGAACTGATCAAAATCCTGAAAAAACCAAGATTCATCTTCCAAAAGCAACAAGGGTTAACTCTCCATCTTCTGTAACCAAAGTTCTGAATACAATTCTTCCATGGTGTCAAGAACAAGAAGATCAAACTCAAACAAGTCTTAACAAAGTTGCTAGCAGTGGAAGCATAACAGAAACATTTTCATGGAACGAAGATGAGAATTATGACCTGCTTAACTGGAACTGTGATCAGTCATCAGTGCTCGGAGATGGTGATTTAATGCAGAAAAACTACGAGAACATGTTAGATGAGATGATGGAGGCATACCAGGAGCTAGTACAGGCAGAAAATAAGGATCATTTAGAGTCATTTGTTGACTCCTTACTAGCTTGAATTAATGATTTTATGGTAATCACGTGCTTACCTTTCTGTAATTTGTGCGGTAGCGGACAGCATAGTGACATTTGCAGGTCTCAATCCAATGAAAGCTTCTCTTTATTATGTAATGGTGTAGTGGAATAATAAAAAAAATAAAGTATGAGAAAGTTCAGAGGTCTCCATCAGCTCCTTTAATAAGAAATATGGAAAAATTTTCCTTAGATTTTAAAGTAGTAACACTAGCTAAATAAAAAACTTCTGCAAAGAAAAGTCTCAACCTAGTTTTTGGGTGAAAACATCTTCTTCATCTTACTTAACGAGTACTTACGTAATCCGTCGGACTATCGGAACATTTTTATTATACAGTAAAAAGATGAAAACTACGTAATTTTATGTAACATAAGCTAAAAAATTTACATAATATTCTCATCATAACATGATGTACGGTCTTTACGAAGAATTTACACTTAGCCTAATATGGTTTGTTTTAAAAAACGCCCTTCATGAAGTCTTACTAAAAATCTACATGTTTAGTTAACCTAATTCAAGATATGAGAGGCTTAAAGTTTAGGCGTCAATAAAGAGAGAAAGAACAAATTGACAGAAGCAGAAGAATGATTTGCTAACAAACTTGTCAAAAATTAGATTTACCTTGGATACTGTGACTCACAAAAGTTCAAAGTAGTTGTTATGACTGTTTCACCTCCTTGTACGTGAAGGACTGGAAATTTAGTTCAAACAGTTTGATTTTCCGTGCTATGTGCGGTGATAATATATAGTTAAATTATTACATGTGAATAGGTCGATAAATTTTAGTGTAGATATGAGAAAGTTAACTTAAAATAATTGCAAGATTTTATTAAAAATATTGTAAATAGAGAAGATATTATGTATGTATGTTTATCTTTTTGTTGTTGCCTTCAATCTGCAACCACAATAAGGGTAGATGAGCTCGGTCACGAACGGATCACGTGCGCTTCAAAACCTGCGAAATAAGAAACGGGTGAGGCTGGTTTGGTTCTCCGGAAACTCTCCGACGCTCAAGTCAGTAATTGGATCATATTTCTGTAATAGTTTTCGGGTGGTAAGGGTGTACCTTTGAAGGATTTCTCAATCTCTTTATATAGAGTGCGAATAGACTCTTCTGTCTTTATCCATAGACCCTTTACTTATACTTATTGAATTGGAAGCATTGACCCAATTAAAAACAAATTATGTTTCGTAATTTCATAATCCAATTTTTCAATTTCTAATTCACTTTTGGATACAAATTACGAGAATGTATATTCTTCCTCGAATTTTTATTGAGAGGTAAAGAATTCAATCCTTTATAAGAAATAAAGTTTTTG